>JACEGR010002437.1:0-129244 GCA_014170235.1 Listronotus bonariensis | reverse complement strand
TAATAAATTAATGGGTTTTTACCTTCTTTAAGACATACAATAAATACAACTTTTTAACGGATAGGGATGTGGAAATTTTCGTAAGGTTTAATGCGAAAATGTTGCCACAGGTTTTTTACCCAATTTGTGATGATTGCAGGTTGGAGGGGTTTGTGTTTTCAGTTTATGGAACCTTAAAAATGAGCTTCTAAAATATTTGTACTGAATTTTAAAGCGCCCTGTATTCATATAATATCAATATTTTACTGCCCATTTCACTGCCTCCCCTTTAAATTTATCTGCCAGATATCGCCCAACTTAAAAAAACTGGCGCCGCCACTGGGTCCAAATCATATCTTAGAAAATCTTCAACCCTAAAATAAATACCAAAATAGTTAAAGGCATTTTTGATTTTGATTTTGACCTGTTGACAGTTTAATGTGCTAAGTTAAAATAAAAATGAATATTTTTTACAACGAACTATTCATTTTGATCTATTGTAAATAATGTAGAGCGGCTAAAGCATAAAAAATATATTGAAATATCTTTTTTCGTAATTATTGAATCATGACAAGTACGGGGTGATTCAAAAATAAGGCTTATGACATATACATGATGGCTCACCAAAGGCGCCTCGGCCTCTTGTACAAAAGCGGTATTATTTTTTTAAATATTTTTTTACAAGCATTTACAAGCAAAATTTACAATTATAAAGAATTATCTAGGGTGCTCCAAAGAAAAGATCTATATCAAACTTATGTTTTTTTTAATTACCCTGTATATTACCCCATTTTTGTATTGTAGGAATAAAAATGGGGTAAGATTCATGAGCGATCCCTATACCAAAAATCTAACGTTTTTAAGATATGTAGATTTAAAAAAAATGACAAATATAAAACTTTAATATATCCTACCTTATTTAAGCCTGACTTTGTTTATAATGTTATATTGCTAATGTATTACCAGTGCCTGTCAAGTAAGTTATTTTAGATGACATTTTGACTGTATATTTTACATAAGTTTTTCCACTTATTGCAAAATATACCATTTAGTTGCTTTTAGACCGAAGGGAAAAATAGATTAAAACTTTTTTTTTTCGTTGCCTCTTTTTACAAAATTAACAGCTTTTTTTTAACGTTCTTATTATAAATTCTTTATTAAAAATAAAGAAACAGTTTATTTTATTTGTCCTACTTGCCTGCAGGTTAATGTAGGAATATTGTCACTGATTATTTAAGGATAATTGGGTTAATAAAATAGTTTTATATAAAAATAGGTTATTTCACATACATAGTTTTAAACCATGCCCTATAATTGAAAAGGTGTTAATCGCAAAATTGGTGACCTACCTTTAGAGCAAGGTTTAAGATGGTCACCCGGTCTATTACTCGGTACTAACAAAAACTAATACTATAAAAAAATAAAGCTCCATATAAAGTTTCATTTATTTCACAATACAATTTTTTAGGCTTTGGATTGCATAAAAAGTATTAAATCAATAACTCTTGTGGAGTAGCCAAATTCGTTGTCATACCAAGCGATTAGTTTTACAAAGTTGTCGTTTAAGGATATTCCTGCTTCAGCATCAAAAATACTGCTTCTAGAGTCACCATTCATATCAGTCGATACGACTTGTTCCTCGGTATAACCCAGTATTCCCTTTAAGGCACCTTCAGAAGCTTCTTTAATTTTGGCTTTAATTTGGTCCATGCTTGCCGGTTTTCCAAGTTTACATGTTAAATCAACAACGGAAACATTGGGTACAGGTACTCTAAAAGCCATACCAGTTAGTTTTCCTTTTAGGTCTGGAATAACTTTTGTAACAGCTTTTGCTGCACCAGTACTTGCTGGTATAATATTTTGGCCAGCACCGCGACCGTCTCTCCAGTTTTTTCCTGAAGGTCCATCTACAGTTTTTGAGTAGCAGTCGTAGCATGAACCGTCGTCATCAAACCTTCTACTATTTCAAAATTATCATGTATGACCTTTGCAAGAGGGGCCAAGCAATTAGTAGTACAAGATGCGTTGGAGACAATATTCTGAGAAGGTTCATATTTGTCCAAATTTACTCCAACGACGTATGTGTCAGCATCAGCTGACGGGGCTGTTATAACTACCTTTTTAGCTCCAGCTTCAAGGTGCGCGTTTGCCTTTTCTATTGTGGTAAATGCACCTGTACACTCTACTATATAATCGGCACCAATTTTTCCCCAGGGTATTTGTTTTGGATCTTTTTCAGTAAACACTTCTATTTTGTTTCCATTTATAAATATTGCGTTTCCATCGGTAGATACACATCCTTTAAATTTTCCATGAGTTGAATCGTATTTAAACAGGTACACCATATACTCCGGGTTCAAGAAGGGATCATTAATACCTACTACTTTAACACCTCGTTCCATAGCAATTCTGACTACCAATCGACCAATTCGTCCAAAACCATTAATACCTATTTGCGCCATTTTTAAATAATTTAAAAAAATATATTTAAAAAATTACTGCGCTTAATGACAGTGTTTGCTTTGACAATTTCTGACTTATTCTGGTGTCCAGGTTTTCTGCTTTGTTGTTGTTATACCTTTATTCGACTTGATTTAATTCAAATAATTAATATGTTTAGGTCGGCCGCACATATCCTACTTTTTAGTAGGACGATCGGACAGATTCGGATCCGAATGGGAAGAGACCTTCCCCTACTTGTTTACAATTAAAAACTGTTTTGTATTAAAAATATTATTTAAACATAGGTATCCCAATAAGTTTGTTTATGTTCGAGGCTAAAATTAATTCAAAAAACCCTCGAGTCTAAAGCCGTGTACAGACAGCTTTAAATCAAGCGGCAATGTAACATGCAAAGCAACAAGATTCGCTCGTTTGGACGATTGCGCGTAATGCGCGCTGGATCGTTCGTCGCGATCCATCCAGGTGCTAAGTTTGCAATATCCTTTATTACGTGTTTGAGGGATCTAGCAAGAAAAATGAAAATCGAGGTTGAAATGTGGACGAAAAAGAAAATACTTTAATTAATGGAAGTTATAAGAGGAATACATTTTGTAAAAGCGTTTCTTTTATTAAATAGCTGAATTTTCTACCCGCGAAGATATCTCTTGGTGGTCCGGATTATTTCTACCAAACAATATGTTAAAATAAAATAAAAAAGATTCCGCAGAACAACCTCGTTGGTCTACATGTTCGTTTTAAATGTGTATAATCTTATTTGCAGAATAGGTTGCAGCAACCACATTAAGACGCTTTGTTATATTGCATGTTCCCTTTCATGTTGCGTTCCATGTTGCGTTGCATGTTGCATTGCATGTTGCAGCTTAAGGATATATAAGGCCCAAATGTCGAGTCGTGGCCTTCTCTTAAAGTTTTATTTTCTTTTTTGAAAATTTGAAATAGCGCTGTATATTACATATTTCTATTATTTTGTTTTTTTTTTTAAATTTTAATTTAATACTTTTTTCTAAATTCCACGTACGCTGAAAGGCTAAATGCTAACGTACTGTGGGTGTCCTAAGCGAGATAAAAGGGAGTTTGTTAACACGAAACATAGATACTTAAAGATTTTGAGGGAAGATTCCTCTCCTCATGCCTGAGGTTTTTTTACCTAGGATGCCAGCATTGGTGCGCTTAAGAAATGGTTTCCAAATAGTAAATTAAAAACAACCAAAATATCTTTAATAAACCAAGTATGGAAATACCCACTATTTGGAAACCATTTCTCAGGCGCAACAATGCTGGCGTTCTGGGTGAAAAACCCCTCGCATGATCGCACCCAACTCGGTCACTGGTTGTTGATCTACCATAGTATATAAACTTCGTAGCATTAGGAATTAGTATTAGTTTCCACTTGAAAACGGACAGAAATGGGACTGCCCAAAACGTTGTGTGAATAGTTAAAATAAAGACAATAGAAGTCCGAAACTTTTATAGTAGCATTCACATTCTTTGTTGTTGCTTTACTGGCTGATATACCAATAGCTATTTGCTTAACCAGTATAGTTTTTAGCTAATCTGGTTTGTTACATGCAAGGCAATTTAACACGAGCAAATATCCTATAAACAAAAATATGCCTGTAGAAAACCATTTAACGTATAAAAATAATTGTTTAAGTTTTTATTAGCTTTATAACAATTAATTTTAAATTTTTTAAAAAACATAAGTAAAAGGCTAGTATTAAATTTAGGCATCACTTTTTAGAATTTTGTTATATTATTTGAAATAGGGGCACTCTATGTGTTACCAGTTTTGAGTATTTTTGGCATAGCCGATACAGGCTGTTACAACTTATATCAGAAACAGTAAGACATAGAGAGTTAGTTAAATTGGAGCAAAGTTGGGCATTTTCATGCCTAACAATTTCGTGTTTAAAAAAATAGAAACTAAATTCTGAGAAACAGTTTGGATTTTTTTTTCCGAGTTTATTTAAAGAGATATTTTAAAACAAATTTCACGTTTTCATTGCCACGTTTTCCGTTCAATAAAATGATTAATTTGATTTAAAAACCGACGTTTTCTCTTTAAGCCACCATCATCACTTACTTTGTTTTTTAAAATAGGCGAAATATTTGGTTTTAAACTTATTTAAGACATTTTTTCGTGTTAACCGTATTCTACGGAGTGGTTTAAACCGCATTTATTGATATGTCTATATAAATATGAAAGTTAGATACACATGAATATAAAAATGTTTTTAACCGTAATAACACGAAAAACGCCTTAAACCATAGTATGTTGGAATATTTGTTTTTAGACTAAAGCCATTTTTTGTTGTTAATACATTATAAAAACATTACATTTTCTTGCTAAACAGTGACGTCATATACGTCACGTATTTAACTGTGTTTGAATACATCTCGAACGCGATTTATGAATTCCTACTGCGTGTTTGCATCTTCATGGAGTTGAAACGCAGTAGCAAATACGAACAGTATCACCTTTATTTACCTCTTTAAACCCTACGAGAGTT
The DNA here is from genome assembly GCA_014170235.1 of Listronotus bonariensis. NCBI lineage: Eukaryota > Metazoa > Arthropoda > Insecta > Coleoptera > Curculionidae > Listronotus > Listronotus bonariensis. The sequence goes on along the minus strand of JACEGR010002437.1, from coordinate 124,292 downwards.
TGGTGCTGCAGTCTGGAAGGAATTTAAAAGCATGCAAATGCATAAGCGGTTTGTAAATTCCTACTGCGTGTCAGCGCCTTCATGGAGTTGAAACGCACATCAAGTTTAGGCGTTCAACCAATTATAAACGCGGTAATAATTGGTGACAACTTTGACATATGATACATTGTTTAAACGTCAACATAACCGATTGGTAAATACCGTTTTTAAATTGGTTCTTCGCCTAAAATTGATAGTAGTAGCAAATATGAACAGTATCACCTCCCTTTACCACTTTAAGCTATACGTAAATTTTGTGCTACAGTTTGAAAGAAATTTAAAAGCATGCAAACGCATAATTTTATTACGAATGAAATTTAACCTCGTAACAAAACGTCTGTGCCCAAAAGCATTACAAATCAGTCAAAGTGAATCAAACAGCTCAAATACAGTGAGATAAATAATACATAACCATTTTTAGAAAAAGGCATAGTTTATAAGTTCTTTTAGGAATTTTGTTATTACATATTCGGTTTCATTTAAAAGACAATTTTATTTTTAAAAATATTAAAATTAAACTATTAATTCTGTAATTGTACATTTTTATTGGCTAACTATTAAGCTATTATTTTTTTATTTGTTTTGAATTTTGACTATGGTTTTGTCTTTTGACTATGGTATACAGTATTTATTATATTTATTATTTATTAAGCTAATAAATATTTTAACTTTTAATTTAAATTTGATTCGAGGTATTACAAAATGATGTTAGCAAAGTCAAAAATCTGAAAAAACATTATACAGTACTTGTCTAAATTCAGGACCTCATCTCCTAACTTTTGAATTGTTTGGTATTTTTTCATGAAAATTTGAGGGCTTTAGTAAGACAACATAAACCAAATTTTAGACAGGAAATGACAGATATAAATGTCAAACTCACAGCTAGGCGCCATTTCAAAAGAAAAATTAAATGGAAAAAGTCATACTGTAAACTTTTTATTTAAAAAACAAACATTGACGCACTACTTTTAGGTTATAAACCGTTTAAAATTCACATAAAACTAAAAGAAAAACAACCGTATGATTCAATTAAATGCAATAAGGCGGTAAAGCAAAAAGATTTAAGGCGGGGGCGAAGCGTCTCCTGTTGCCATGCAGTATGAATTCCAAATATAAAAACAAATTCGCTTGTACTTAAAACGTCCCAGGTTACAATATGCGTAGCAATTATAGGGCTGATTTCTGCGTTTTACTTTATGAATTCCTACGCGATATTTGTGCTGCCGCGTAGTAGTATTTTTATAGTGTTCTAAAATAAAAACTCCCATTAAATCCTCCTGCATTTTAGCACGATAGGGTGTTGTAGCGTAGTAGGAATTCATAAAACGCATCTCGGACAACGGTTTAAAAACAATACATTTATCCTTGTCGGACGGTCATATGCATTGAACTCATTAAAAAGTTTGTTTCGGTCTTTTTTGTGAACTTAAATGTAAATAGCAAGTGAAACATTTGTATATCCGGTGTAAACTAAAGTACATATTAACCTAAAGACCTAAAGTGACCACACGTCCCAATTTCCGCGGGACAGTCCCGCTATTTGAAGTTTTGTCCCGCCCGATTTGACAAAATGTCCCCTTTTTTGAAAAAAGTGTCAACACTTAAGGTGGGATGGGTTTTTCCGCGGAGGTAAGGACCTGGGTATGGGTATTTGGAAAGTGAGGAACTTTTTTGCTCTTTAAAACAATATTTGGGCAAAAGTATAAAAAGTACGAAGAAAACCAGCTTATTAGGTTATGACGCAACGGTTTGAAAACCTACATTTCCTTGATTCTCATATTTTTATCGTCATTTTTGAATACGGTTTGAACCACTCCGATGAATACGCAAGAAAATTTGACTAGAGGCGAATTTTTTATTGTCAACGGTTCAAAACATTTTAAAAACATAAAATGAAATGGCAATATAAATATAAGAGTTAGATAGAGATAGGTATTCAAATGTTTTTAAAATGTTTTGAACCGTTGATAATAAAAATTCGCCTTAGGTTAGGTTTAAAATAACATCGTAATTTTGAATGGCAAAATAATGAATGATGTTTTTTCATTTGAAACGTCGTATTAATGTTAAGCGTGATATGTCGTTGGATTTAGAATTAAAAAAAAACAAGTTTATTAAGTCTAAAACCAAATATTTCACCTATTAAAAAAAAATGATGGTGGCGGCTTAAAAGCGAAATGTCTGATCTGAATTTAATAACATTACTTTATAAAACGAAAAAAAAGGGCTATGTAAATGTGGGTATTTTAAATATCTCTTTAAATAAACTAAAAAGAAAACTGTTAGGTAAAATTTCGGTTTTTACTTCGGATGCAAATACTGTTAAGCATAAAGATGCGCAAATTTGCCCCAATTTAACCAACCCTGTATCTTTTACCGTTCCCGAGATCCTAATGGTGGCCCTTGATTTTATAACAGCCGGTATATGCTCTCAGTTTTAATTAAACTTACTACCGCAAATATGAAGTGAAAATATGCAACTTTTATAAAGAATGCATTTTCAACAAATTTTAAAAAATATATATGCCACTTTGTATCCCTAAAGTTAAGTCGTTTGGGACATAGGTCTATCTAAACTTCTCTTTCTAGAATCACCCAAGCATTCACTCTCTAAAAGATTAGCTTTTAATTCTGAAACACCATGTATAGCTTAAAACTGGACATATAGAAAGATTTCTTTTTAAAATCCAGATATCCCAAAAACGGCTGCCTAAATCAGCTTTTGCCAAATATATCTTGTTTGTAAGGGTTTTTCTATCTAAAAGTAATATACCTGCTGCTTGCAGCTTGGAATTGGTATTTTTAAATAATTTTGTGTGATTTTTATTTAATAAATGCTATAAAAAATTAAAAAACTATTAGTCTACAACTTGTGTAAAGTGTTTTGGTGTTTGTTATCATGGATTTCGTAATTGTGAGTGAAACAATTTCAACTGGCTATAGTTTTTGAAAATATAGATAATTTCATAAAATTGGATATTTGTCGATAAAATTTAATCAAATTCACGAAAAAAAAGCACAAACGAAGGATTTGCCTTTAATTTGCCAAGAGTGGTTTTAAAACGTTATTTCGTTTTAAATTTGGGCAATATACCGCAGGTGGCTCTAAAGTCTAAAATAAAATTTATATCACATTCATATTTTTGATCTTTTTAAATCTCCTTTAGCATAATGTGACAATACACCTATTACTAACAAAATAAAAAAATAAATAAATAAAACCAGAATACTATTTTGGCACCCTGCATCTCATCAAATCATTTACATTTGAATAAAGGTAAGTTGGGTTAGATTGTTTTGTTCTCGATCTTATGATAGCTTATAAGCATTTTTCGGCACCTTTTAGACACACCCTGTACAGGATTTGACATATATATGTCTGCGAACCCTGGATAATACCATTTCTAGAAAAATGTAATTTTGCTCTTAAATAAAAATAAGAGTTTGCTTTTTAAGAAAAATCATGTTTTTTAAGTTTATGTCAACCCTGTATACATTTTTTTGTAAACTATATTTTTATAAGAGCATAGGTTTTTATCAAAAATAACTTTTGTCCAAAAGAAGTTGTTTTTACCTATTTGTACTCTTGTAAACCCTATCCGGAAAAACTTTGTATATGTAAATAAAAAGTGTGATATAATGCCCCAAAACAAAGTTTCTGACGTGATAACGTCTTATAATTCGATGGAGCCGGCTGCACGCACATTAAAACATGACTCATGCGGCGTTCTATTTAAAGCTTAAAGTGCAAGCGAGAGCGCGGAAGAGGCACAACCGGCCTTCGCGTTCGGCAGTGTTCGACATCTGTTTCTCTCCTAGTTTGAGCGGTCCGCCTGCTATACAATAATACATTTACATGTTTCGTCAAGTAGGAAGCTCAGTGAAAAGTAAATGTGGTGTAAATTATAAAATTTTCTTTTAAATAATGCAACCATTTCATCAGTATTTCCTTAAGACGTTGTCACGTTCAACTATCGTCAGTAAACCGACTTTGCAGACAACCGTTTTTTTAATTAAAATGTGTAGGTCAAAATACAGACATTTTATAATAGTATACAGTGTGTCCACAGATCAATCCCTGTATTTTTTTATTTTTAATATTTAAAAAAGGTATTTAATAAAAATGTTTGCTTTATCTGAAATTGGAAAATCTAGAATAAAAATTGCCCTATGATATACAGGGATGAAATCGCCAAAAATTATACTTTCAAGGATAAAAAATCGAATTGAAAAACAACTTGCTTAAAAGCATGAGAAGTCCCATATTTTTTTGCCTATCAGTAATAATTACTAGAAAAAAAATAAGTGCAAAGTGAAAAAATTGAGGTTTCTTTATAAATAATTATTTTACATTTATATGCAGACATTATCAAATTAAGTTAAAAGTTATTCAAGTAGGAACACAAAAAGTAAATATTTATTTAACAAAAAATTAATTTTTTAATGCCATATCCCTAAAATCAATAACCCACAGGAAAAAGTGATATTATGTGCTTTTGATTACTTATTCATTACCATTAAATTAGGTAGTATTAACCATATTTTATATTTTTGTCAGTTTATTTTTTAAATTATATATAGTATATTATTACGATACGAAACTTAGGGATCATTTTTTGTTTCTCTTTATGAAAAAAGTTTTTATAAATACAGTATTAAAACCTTTAAAAAATTACAAAATAAAATTATTAAATGTATTCGCCAATATAACCGTTTTTAGAACAAACTATAAATTTATACAAACCAAACAAATATTTAGATATAGAATCATTATTTAAGCTAAAATTATGTACTGTAATACATTTAATTATTAATAATAACAAAATTTCAACTTTAAATATTGTCAAAATATCGCATAATAAAAATACACGGCAAATAAATTTCTTTAAAACAATTGCGATTAAAAGTAATTTTGGAAAAAAATCAATCCTATATAATGGTATCTTGACATATAACGGTTTGCCAGAGAAAAAAAAGTTTGTAAGGAATCCAAAATTATTTAAAAAACATTTTTAAAAAATTCTTTTAAATTAATGACTTATTTTTATTTTAAAAAATAAAGGAATGTAAATATACATATTTTATTATCATTATTTCTTGTTATTATTAAGTTTCTTTTTTGACTTTTCTGACTTCTATGATTGTTTATATTGTATAATATTTATGTTTAAGTTTGTTTATTTGGATTAGACAATCCCTGTAATGAACTTTTTAAGTTAGTTGGGATTTATAAATAAATAAATGTTCGGATCATTTCTAATATACAGGGCGTGAAAATTTAAAAAAAAATCGATATTTCCTAAATATCTGTAAAACCCTTTTACCGATTTAGGTAAAGTTTAGTACACTCATTTAATGTAATAAGGCTCTTGTAAATATTTACCTTAATTAGGATCATTGGTACAGTCAATATTATTAGGAAAAAAATACGCCACTGAGTTTTCCTAAAATAATTATATTTTTGCGATTAAGCAATTAAAAATGCAACTTTTTTTTCGTTGTGTCTTGTTTTGTTTTCTAGAAAAAAAAATTACAGCGACTTTAATTTATTCTAAAAAGTACCCATAGAGAACGTAATAACAAAACAAAAATATGAACATTAACTTAAATAATTATTTGCCTTAAAATAAATGAATGGTCTTCTATTTTATTGAAAATCGTCGTTTTTCTTAGTTACTAAGGGAAAAGCTATTTATGTTTAAATTTTGGGTTTTATTTTATGCCCTTTATAGATATCCTTTTAGTATCACTTTAAGTGGCTTTAATTTTTTTCTCAAAAACAAAAAAAACGAAGTAAATACAGGACACTAAAAAGTTGATTTTTTAATTGCTTAATTGGAAAAAAATATAAAAGGCATAATAAAAGTCAGTGGCGTACGTTTTTTACTTAATAATATTAGCTGTAAAGACGACGGCGACTGGACTGACTGGACCCAATTATTTTAATCTAGGTGTAGCTTTACTACATTAAATAGGTGTATCAAATATTTTCCAAATCAGTTGAAGCGTTTTTAAAATGTAATATAAAACTTTAACGCCTTGTATCCCAGAAATGAAGCACATACTGGGTTAGTAAAAAGTACTGCAACTCTTAAATATCTTAAAAATCGCTAAAAGCTACATTTACTAAATTTGGTATCTGGAAGGTATTGGGCATAAAGAATATAATATAAATATCGGCCAGATTTCCTTGTTTTGTGCTAAACGTTTTTTTCTTTTTTTTTTATAAATTGTCCCATTTATTTTTATTACAATAAATTGCGCAGGCTAAATTTATTAAGTCAACAAATTTTCAAAATTCCATTTTTACTAGCTGCTACGATATCACAACACCACATTTTAGGTTAAAAGTTTAGATTCGCTCAAATATCTTTAAAATCACTTAAGCTACGTTTAAAAATTTCGGTATTTAAGGGTTTCTGGGTAGGTAAAACTGAATAGTGATACTGTCATTGTTGCCAGATTTTTCAGTTTTCCGCTGTATGTAATATTTTGGTATTTTAAATGAAATGCCCAATTTATTTTCGTCGCAATAAAAGGAGCCTTAAAAAGATTTCAATTCTTAAAATTTAATTTTTACCAGTAACCGAGATATAACAACACCGCTATTCTAATAAAATTTTATAACAATGCTGATATCACTGGTCAATTGGCATGCCAATAAACCCCTAAATATCAAATTTTGTGAACTTAACTTTTCGGTTTTAAAGATATCTAGGCCCTAAACTACTCTTTGCTCAAAGTGTAGTATCTCATACACCAACAACTAATAAAGACATAATTTTGAAAATTTAAAAACCTACTAAATTTGATCCGTCCAATTTAATGCAATAAACACAAATGGGGCATATCATTTTAGAAAACTGAAAAAATATGTGTAGCACAAACTGGGAAATCTGGCAACAGTGCCAATATCACTATTTAATTCCACGTTTCCAAAACATTTTAGATGTCAAATTTGGCAAGTGTAGCTTTAGCGGTTTTAAAGATATTTAAGAGTTGCATTACTTTTTACTAACCCAGTATGTTCATAGAAACTTTTTCCATAAAAAACCCTCCCAAGTCTCGTACCGTAGTTAGTAAACACCCTCCATATTCGCGATTGTGAACCACCCGGTATATCATAGGGTTTTTTATTGTAGTTTAGCATTTTAGATAAAGCAAACCATTTTTAAGAATATATTTTTTTAATATTATAAATTTAAAAAAATACAGGAAAAGTGTAATCCATTCGTGGAGACACTGTATAAATAGACTCAATTTTTTTCTTCCTGTGTAATTACAATAATTGATTTTAAAAAAATAGCTGTATTACTGACAAAGTGGCGAAGGACATTTACAAATAACTGAATAAACATTAAATCAATGAAAACGCAAATTTGTCCCAGTAATGCCAGTTTTTTTTGCGGCCAACTACAAAACAACAAACTTTTTCATAAGACTATTCGAACACGTATAAACAATAAAATTAAAAAGCCCAAACAGTCAAAATTTTAAAATTGCTTACAACAAAACGGTTTTACACTTTTTCTACTGTTTTGTCCAAATTATCTATTTTTAATTCATTAATATATTTATCAAGCGATTTTTTAAAATACTATAAATCGCATTCTTTATGCAAATATTTTTGTTTAATGCTGTTGCCCTAACTTAGTCAAAACCTTTATTTATTTTATTTAAAGTAAATTTGGTATAAGAAACTTGTTGTTCTTTGCCAAAATGTCTTAACATATTTAGTTTAATCTTTCAATTTCTAGTTACATTGTATACACAATAGCTAAAGATATAGCGGCCAATAAAGCAACAAAAAAAGATGTACTTAAATCATCCAATATGCAATGTTTACATGCAAGAATTCGCGTTAGCCTGTCTCATGTTATTTAGCTGATCCGGTATACACCATTTGGTTCTCTTACAACAATAAATACTACCATCGCCGCTGTGTCAAGAATTTCTGTAGGTTTTGCATAACTTACTGCTCTCTATCGGAGAATTTTTTGTTTTCAAGACTTATTGATTACTTCAGACTAGAGGTTGATACAGCACCGTTGCCAAGACACATGTATTTTTTTTTTAATGTGCTATTAACTAAAAATTTCCCAGCTTATAATATAATATTTGCTGCAGGACTAATTTTAGGCAGCTACTTTAATTGGAAAATTAAAAATTAAATATTTTTTATTTCAAATTTGCGCATTAGCTTCCTGTTTAAACAAGATTGGCTACTAAGTTTACATGATAAAGTTGTCACTAGGTGGCGGTATAAGGATCTAGAAGCTGCAAATAGAAAATCGTTTCCTTTATTTATTATTTAATGCTGCCATCTAGTTCTTGCAGACCTAAACTACCTGGATCAATATTTTACCCATTCCTTTCTTAACGTAGTGGATGGTATTTATATTCATAAAATATACTATAGAGGGCAGCAAAATCAAGCAAGGAAAAAAGTTTAAAATATTTAAACAATTTTTTAAATTTAGTTTGTGTTGTAAGAAAGGGTGTATTAAACGATTTTAAGTGAGGTACCGCAGCTAAAGGTAAACAGTTTTATTAAATAAAAGGTATTTGTTATTAGGCACTAATAACAAATAGTAGTATACTGCGGTAATTTATATTTGTGTTTAAATATTTAATCCTAGAAATATATGTTTTTACCTGAAAAAATCAACTAATATCCACATGTAAACATAATAGCTACAAATAACAGCAAATTGTATTCAAATATTTGTTCTAGGTATATTTTATTCCTCCACATTAAACCGTTATTTATTATTTTTTATTATTACTATTTAAATACTTTTAGAAGAAAGCACAGGCATCCTTTTCCAAAACGAAAAAATTAAATTTGCTTTTTAAACTTCCTTCGTATATTGAAAAATTTAAAAAAAAACATATAAAAATCACTTTAGTAATAAATAATTTTATATGGGTATTATTACTTTTAAATATAAAAGTCGTCCTGAATAATGTTTAAACTTTATTTCCTTTGTTATAAATACCTGTATACTGTGTGTGTCCAAAATTGGTAGGGAATGATGTATTAAGATATTGAAAACTATAAGAGATAGAAAGATGGTTAAATAAAGAAAGTTGTGGGCCATTTAATGGGTAATTTAATACCGTTTTGATAAAGGCAGTTTCTTGTTTGATTTTTGAGATATTTTTAAAAAACTAAAAATGTGCATTTTAGGAGAAGTGATGTAGTTTTCTTTTTAATAATTTTTGGAATCTGTAAAAACATTATTGGGGCAACTTTTAAACAAAATTCATTTCTGTATTTAGATTTTAATTTTGACATTTCGGTTTTGAGATATCATCATCAACTTTCGTTTTTCCTATGGCGGCTATTTGTTTTTTTTGCACATTTTTAAAGAACGCTTTTTTTCCTTTAAAATAATGTATAAAACTTCATAGGTATTTTTGATTTTTATGTCAAAAATCGTTAAAATATTTTTTTGTCCGAGTTGGCCATGACTGCGGAAGCCATTAGCTCTAGAAACAATTGCCATTTAATTTCAAATAAGGACCTATATTCGGAAAGGTAATGCAAGTTTACTTCTAACTTTTATAAACTTCCCATATAACATTTTTGCCGGCTATGTACATTTAATTTACTGGCATTGCCAACACTCTTTAATGGCAAGGCATTGGCAAAAAGGTATCAAAAAGACACGAAAGTGGGCAATTGGCCGTTATTATGCCACGTGTTGCAGATAATGTGATGGCATCCGTCAATAATAAGTTATGATGAAAAAATGCGTTTAGCAGGATGATGGCATCCATCATTAATAAGTTATTGGCAAAAAGGTATCAAAAAGACACGAAAGTGGGCAATTGGCCGTTATTGGGCCACGTGTTGCAGATACTGTGGTGGCATCCATCATTAATAAGTTATAATGAAAAAATGCGTTTAGGATAATGGCATTTATCATTAAATAAGTACTGCAAGTATTATAAGTTGAATGTTCCCCTTATAATAATCTTGTCTATGGTTGAATGTTCCAAAAATTAAATAACATATTTAGAAATTTGTAATCGAAAAAAATTAGAAAAAAAGGCAGGAAAACTTTATAATTTTAAAAAATTACATAATATAAATTTTTATACAGTAACAATAAACCATAAGAAATTAAAGATATGTAATAAAATTTAAAAAAAAGATAGTAAATCAAAAGAAAACACCGAAAATAGTAAGTATTTAAGGGACATTTGCACTCAATTTTCATATCCAGAACATAAGAAGAAATATTTTAAAGGAGTTAAATGTCAAAAAAACACTATTAAATATATAAATTATTTTTATTAACACGTCTTTAAAACTTTTAATAAGGCAACTTCCTAATTTCTTTTAATTTTTTAAGTAACCTCAAACCTAAAAGGTTTTAAACAAAATGTTTACAGATCCTAACAGTCTACTTGAATAACTCGCCTTCTCGACCAGCCATAACCAATTAATCACACAACACACACTAATTAGGTAATGAATACACTTAATTATGTCTATTAAAAAACCCTTTTCATTAAAAAGAAACTAAAAAGCTAGAAAACCACGTAGAAAACAATTGCACAAAGCGGTAAAACTAAAGCATTGTCTCTGAAAGCAATTTTGCTTCATCTGTCTAAATCGTCAAATCTTGTATTTCGGCTAAGCGGAATATTGGAATTTGTCACCATTGGTATTTAACTAACATTAGGGCAATTTTTATGATCTGTTATATTTATAATAGCAGCTAAACAACATTAGTTTATGTTTTTTTTTTAATTTAAAGAAAATGGCCTTTTCATAATATTTTATTGTTACAAATCATGCAAATAAAAATTAAGTCAAACAAAATGTTTATTATGTTTTTTGAGAGAACAAAAATAAAATGATGGTAAAATTAGCTAGGTTAATTTCGACCGAAGGTGACAAATTCAAATTTCCCGCTTAGCCGAAATACAAGATTTGACGATTTTGACAAATGAAGAAAATTTGTTTTTTTACCGCTATGTGCAATTGTTTTCTACGTGGTTTTCTAGCTTTTTGCTTCCTTTTTTAAAGAAAAGAGTTTTTTAATAGACATAATTAAGTGTATTCATTACCTAATTAGTGTGTGTTGTGTGATTAATTGGTAATGGCTAGTCGAGAAGGCGAGTTATTCAAGTAGAGTGTTAGGAGCTGTAAACATTTTGTTTTTAAGTTTGTAGTTACTTAAAAAATTAGATGAAATTAGGGAGTTGCTTATTAAAAGTAAAGACGTGTTGATAAAAAATATTATATATAATTAATAGTTTTTTTGACATTAAACTCATTTAAAATATTTCTCCCTATGTTTTGAAAATTGAGTGTAAGTGTCCCTTGAATACTTACGATTTTAAAGGGTTTTCGGTTATATTCAGGCTTTTATGTTTCCGAGGTTCGGTTCAGGATTTTGGGTTTAAATTTTGCATACTAATTTTGGAGAGCTTAAATATAACCTATATTACTTTTTGACCCGGTAGAAGGGCCGTATTATCCATTAGGCTGACTAGGCTACAGCCTAGGGCGCCATGAAAAAGTAGGCGCCAGACAGGAGAGTAATAGGCGTTAGACAGGTGAGTTTTTAAAAAGTTTAGGTTGAGAGCTCTTTTTCTTTTTGCTCTTTAAAAATTTTTTGGTGGAAATATAGGCGCTCCGGGAATTCTAGCCTAGGGCGCCTCAACGTTAATACGGCCCTGCCCGGTAGAATAATCCAAAGGGGTAGTTTTTACCCCAGGGGCTTTCAATAATTTTAAAGGGGCATTAAATAGATTCTAAAAACATGTTTGCAAAATTTGAAACCCCCAAATATCGCTACTTTAAAATAAATAAAATATTTAACCTCTATATGATTTTAAGTTGTCTGCAAGGTGTTGCGTGTCTGTCTAACCAGAACTAACCCCATACTTTTAGAGTTATTTGAAATATATCACACAAGTATCAATGAAGAACAAGGAAACACTGTGAAGTAAAAGATACACAAAATTGTAATTTTTTATCTTGACCCTTATAGGAATTTACATAAATTTTAACCTTTAAAATGTATATAAGAGGCTTGCAAGTTACTAATTTTTTTTGTCAGGGGTTATAAAGTTTAAAAAATACTTTATATAAAATACCCCGGAAACTAAAAAGTAATAAAAAAACAACTTAGTAAAGCTACCCCTCGAAACTACTTCTACCTCTTATGGAAAGTTATTAAAATTCAAACACAAATCCAAGGAATAAGAAAATTATGTTAAAGAACACATTTGCAAAATTTGAAGCGTTCCTGTTTGACCGTTTTGCAAATATATTTTTTTACCCCGCAAAGGTGCGTTTTCGTTCTTTTTAAGATAGAAGTTTCAAATTTTGGCTATATACTTCTAATATCCAGTAAGGATATTAAAATAGTTTCCCACACTTTATCTTTTGCCCAAATTTGACACTTCTATCTTTAAAAAGTGCAATAACCCATAAGCCCGATTGGACGCATTCTGAGGGTTAAAAAATTATATTTGCAAAACCGCATCACAGGGAGTTTTTAAAATTTTAATACAGGAACTCTGGAAGTATCTTCGAATTCCTAAACCACATATGTGTTAAAAATGTAATAATAATCCCAAAGGGGTAAGGTAATTTTAAGGGGGACACTTAACAAATTCGAATTGTGCTAGTTTTTTGTGAATAAGGTACTATATACATCAGAAGTATATAGCCAAAATTTAACACTTCTATTTCTTTTAAAAAAATAAGAAAACCCAAAAGCCCTATTGTTCGCCCTTTTGGGGTAAAAAAATATATTTGCAAAACGGTCAAACAGAAACACTCCAAATTTTGCAAATGTGTTCTTTGATTTTCTTATTCCTAAATCATATTTGCGTTTGAAGTTTAATAACTTCCCATGAGGGGTAGAAGTACTTTCGAGGGGCTTTACTAAGTGGTTTTTTTTATTATTTTTTAGTTCCCGGGGTATTCTATATGACAGAAGTCTTTTTTACTTTTTAACCCCTGACAAAAAAATAACAACTTGCAAGCATAAGGGTCAAAATAAAAATTACAATTTTGTGTATGTTTTACTTGACAGTGTTTCCTTGCTCTTTATTGATACTTGTGTGATATATTTCAAATAACTCCAAAAGTATGGGGGTAGTTCCAAGGGGGTGGTCCTCAAAGGGATACTTTTTTCTAACTGTCTAAGCTGCCATTTGTGCTGTTAGTATACTGCCAAAATTTTAATACCTTTTTTAAGATAAAATACAGACATGCAACAACTCGCAGAAATCCTAAAATCATATATAGGGGTTAAATAATCTTTATTTTAAAACAGCTATATTTAGGGGTTTCAAATCTTGCAAACATGTTTTTTAGAATCTATTTAATGCCCCTCTACCTCATTTAAACTGATAATATTATTTAAAGCCTCGGGTCAAAAAGTAATATATGTTATATTTAAGCTCTCCAAGATTAGTATGCAAAATTTAAACCCAAAATCCTAAACCGAACCTCGGAAACCCAAAAGCCTGAATCCTACCGTGTTTTCTTTGATTTACCATTTTTTAAATTTTATTAAATACCTTTAATTTTTTATGGTTTATTGTTACTGTATAACAATTTATATTATGTAATTTTTTTAATAATAAAGTTTTCCTGCCTTTTTTCTAATTTTTTTTTATTACAAAATTCTAAATATGTTATTTAACTTTTGGGACATACAACTTATAAAACTTGTAATACTTATTTAATAATAAATGCCATTATCCTAAACGCATTTTTTCATCATAACTTATTAATAATGGATGCCATCACAGTATCTGCAACATGGGGCCTAATAACGGCCAATTGCCCACTTTCGTGTCTTTTTGTTATCTTTTTGCCAATAACTTATTAATGATAGATGCCATCATCCTAAACGCATTTTTTGGCATTACTTATTAATGATGGATGCCATCAACCTAAACGCATTTTTTTATCATAACTTATTAATGACGGATGCCATCACATTATCTGCAACACGTGGCCCAATAACGGCCAATTAACCACTTTCGTGTCTTTTTGATACCTTTTGCCAATACCTTGCCATTAAAGAGTGTTGGCAATGCCAGTATATTAAATGCAAATGGCCGGCAAAAATGTTATATGGGACATTAATTAGGTAATGAATACACTTAGTTATGTCTCTTTAAAAACCTCTTTTATTTAAAAAGAAACTAAAAAGCTAGAAAACCACAAAGAAAACAAAGAGGATCTTTCGGAAATCGATTGCACAAAGCGGTCAAAAGCGATTTTTCTTCATCTGTCAAAATCGTCCAATCTGTATTTCGGCTAAGCAGGAAATTTGAATTTCTCACTTTTGGTCGAAAATAACCTAGCTAATTTTACCATCATTTTATTTTTATTCTCTCAAAAATACATAATAAACATTTTGTTTGACTTAATTTTTATTTGCATGATTTGTAACAATAAAATGTTATAAAAAGGCCATTTTCTTTAAATTATGTAAAAAAACATAAAATAATGTTGTCTAGCTGCCATTATAAACAAAATAGATCAAAAAATTGCTCTTATATTAGTTAAATGCCAATGTCATTAATATAGTTTAAAAAGTATAAATATGCGTTGAAGATTTGCCTTTAAAAATCCAATATTTATTTGCCTGCATCAAAAAGACACGCTTTATTTAATCAGGATTGGTATGCCGCCATTTTTGTATGCTTGCCGGCAATACGCCTGCATGTAAAAGTTATTTGCAGTTGAGTGTTTATTAAGGGTTGACTTTTTAATGAGTATCAGACGATGGCATAATATTGCCACCATCTGATATTGCCAATGCTTTACCATCAATGCCAATATGAAAGATGTATATTACCGGCAAGTAGTGTTTGCTGGGTGAAGGAATATTTCCAACTAAAAACGGTACGCCAGTGACTGTGTAAATGTGTGTAAAATTTTTGTGCTTTCTTTACATTAAGCAATTAAAAATACTGCTTTTATGTCTTCTAATTTTTTCCGTATCTTGTTTAGTTTAAAAGAAAAAAACACTTAATTGCATATGTTTAGACCATAAAAGAAGCATTGCGGGATCTTATTCTTTGAAAAATTAGGTTTTATAATCTTTAATTAGCAACTATATAACAAAAATTCTAAATACTTATTTAAGTAAGGTTTATATTCAGTATAACAGTTTTTACTAAAATAGGTATTTTCGAAATTTTTGGTTTTTTGAAAATTTTAAAACCCTGTATCCTAAACGTTAGGACGTTTAGGAAATATGTTCATATGAACTTTTCTTCCTAAAATAAGCTAAGGAATCATACCCTTGTATTTTTAGCTATCAATTTAATTACATCCTGTATGTGTTAAATATATCAAGCTGTTACCTTTCTACCAAAAATAGGTTTGTGTTTACAAAGATTTTTAAAATTATTGTTTATAAAACACAAAAACCTAATTCATAGTCTCCAAATTGTCACGAACACAATTATAAACCTAAATTATACTTACAAACTAGTCTCAAAAAATATATATATAAATATATTCTCTTTACTTATTCTTATTACGTAAAATTTTAGTTGCTTATATGAGTTTAAACAAAGCCAAAGGAAATATTAGTTAAAAGAAATGAATTGTAATGCGAACAAACATTCAAAAATATTTTGCAGATTGTAAGATAACCTTATTTTTTTATCTTGCAAACCACGAAGGCTTAAAGCCTAAATACTAACGTACCGTGGGTGTCTTAAGCGAGGTAAGAGGGAGTTTGTTGACACGGGACTTAAATACTTGAAGATTTGGGGGAAGGAAAGACCTCCGCGGGCAGCAGTTTCCACAATCTAGAAACTCTAGGAATAAAAGAACGAACAAAGTGAGAAGTTCGGGGCCTGTCCAGTTGGACCGTATAGGGATGCATATGCGCGGAACCACGAGTTTCTCTATTCGAAACCGTGAGTGGAGGAACTATACTGGACAATTCTTCAGAGCAGAAGTCATGGAAGTACCTATAAAAAAGCGATAAATCCCCCACAGCCCGATGATTTGCAAGAGAGGGAAGCCTTTCTGTAAGTGAAGGATCATTAATGAGACGAACAGCTCTTCTTTGAATAGAATCAAGAATGCTTAGGGTTGTGGGGGACGCCATGCCCCAGATATGGGAACAATATTCCAAGAGAGGTCGGATTTGGGACACATATAAAGTGTATAAATTAGAAGCGGAAAAATACTTTTTGGCTCGAAAGAGAAATCCAAGCTTTTTTGAAGCTGTCGTGGCTATAGATACAATGTGTTTATGCCAGTTAAGGTTACTTTCAAATGTGACGCCCACAAGATTGAAGGTGTCTTTGCTCTGTAAAACTTGGCCGCTCATAAGTAGAGGATGAGTATTTGATGACTCTTTTCGCGACAAGGAACATGATTGTGTTTTGGATGCATTAAAATGGACGAGATTTTCTAATTTTTTTCAATCTAATATTAAATTAAGATCCTGCGAAAGAGATATCTGCATCGCTCTACGTTTGTTTTCCAAGTCAGGTTTAGTAATGGGTTTAGGAACCTGAAAGCTGGAGTAAAGAATACTATCGTCGGCGAAACTATGAATGGAATTAGTTGTGGACGAGAGAAGGTCGTTGATGTGAAGAAGAAACAATGTTGGTGCCAGAACTGAGCCCTGAGGGACTCCAGCATTTATTTGGTGAAAGCTTGAAGAATGGCCGTCCACAATAACTGATATACGACGATCAGATAGATAACTAGAGAGCCAAGTACAGAGTTTAGTTGAAAGACCATAGGAGGGAAGTTTATTAAGAAGTGCGGCATCCCAGACCTGGTCAAAAGCTTTGGATATATCAAGAGCAACGATCTAGAAACTCAAGAGACTTATTCCAACAGTGTGATACGAAGGAAAGAAGATCTGCTGTAGATCTTTTTGGCGAAATCCATACTGCCAGTCATGCAAAATTTTGTGTTTTTGTAAGCACTTAAGAATTTGTGAATTAATTAATTTTTCCATTACTTTACAAAGAAATGAGAGAATTGAAATTGGTCTATAGTTAGATGGAATAGGTTGAACACGTGCAGCTTCCCAGCTCTCCGGAAAGATCCCTGTGTCGTAAGAAATTCGAAAGAGCCGAGTTAAGATAGGTGCAAGTTCTGGAGCACATTTTTTAAAAACGATTGCTGGTATGCCATCCAGCCCAGTCGATTTCTTGGTGTTAAAGAAAGAAAGGATACGCTTAATGTGTTTTACTTTAAAAATAATATCGGGCATTTTATGAGGAACTGGGGTAACCGCTGGAATTGGATGATTTACGGGAGGGTCAAGGGTTGAATTGGCAGCAAATTGTTTGGCAAATAGTTCTGCCTTTCCTTTAGCGGTAGAAATAATTTAATCTTCCAAAGTTAGTGGTGGGAAAGACTGGTACAAAAATTCCTAATTATGTTTTTCGCAAAGGACCAGAAAGATTTGCTGCCATTTGAGCAAGAAAGAACTTATGATTACTGTTTGGGCAGCGGCTGGCATATTTCTGCCTGCCCCCAGACCATTTCTAAAGAAATGTTTATGTAGATGGAGATTGTATTAACAAAGTAGAAATAATAAATGATATATAATAGATACAGGGTTATTCCGTTTCCTAACGATCCCCAGACCTGACTCCCTTAGATTTTTTTCTATGGGGATATCTGTAGAGTGTTGTCTACACCGATCCAGTACCAGACACCATCCAGCAACTAAAACACCGCATTACCAATGCTATATGTGACATACCCGTCGAGATGTGCCAGTGAGCTTTCCGTAGCTTGCGCTGTAAAATAACAGCCTGCTACGAAGAATATAGGGTATTCCTTAAAAAAAAACCTCCTATACAATAAAAATTCTGTTTTAAGACACCTTATATAATAACTAAAACTGTCATTAAAAAGGGTGTATCCAGATTAACATTTTTTAGTTAAAGTTTTTTTTTATCTTGTACAGAAACAAAGATATTTCGTATATAAATAGAGTTGGGACACCCTGTATATACTAAATGAATAGCAATTTGACCATGCCGGGAAATTATTTTTATTTTTTTACGCGAAAACCATAGACCGAATAAAAAAGAAAAAAAACAAATTCATATAAAACTTATATTTCCCATAAATATCTGTATTGGTGAAAAAGTAATTGTAAGAAAACTATTGTTTTTCCTAAATTTAAACAACCTGTTATTCCAAAAGTAGGACATTTAGGACATATGTTCATATGAGGTTTTTTTTCTTTTTTTTTTTTGTTGGCGACTCGTCCCTTAAAGTTTGTCGGGAGAGTTTTTGGACATCCTGTGTAAATAACATTTATGTACAGACTATCCACGGATGGAGTTAACAAGAGAACAAATTAACCAAAAATTTAATTTTTCGATTAAAAGTAATTCTTCATAAAAATTTTTGCTTGTAAAAAAATAGGATTTACGAAGAGAAAATGTTGATTTTGTATACAGGGTTTGCAAAAACTTAAAAAACATTATTTTTTTTCAAAAGTTAACTACCTGTATTTTCTATTTTTTAGCAAAATGTTTGTAATCGATAAAAACAATAATACAAAATTTTATTAAAATCCATAATTTGACGAAAACTGGCGTTTACAGTTAAAAAAATGTGTTTTGTAGGAAGAAGGAGAAAGCAAGTGTTTAAAAAGTAAATTATATATATATTTAAATTATTTTATAAAAAAAAATAAAAAAATAATTTTTGGTGACTTCAAATCAGTTTTATGAATCTATTTGATACTCCTGTAACTTTAATAAAGTTAAGGTAGTTTGCTCTTGTAGAAAAATCATGGTTTCTAAGTTTTTGCGAACCCTGTAAACAAAATCATTTTCTCTTCGTAAGAAACTATTTTTTTGATACCCTCACAATAGAAAACACTTTACAGTTATTTAAATAATTTCTATTTATTACAAAAAAAATTAAAAACGTATATTTTTTAGAAATCCTTTATTTCAAATATGACAACACTACCTGCTGCTTTACTAATTGCAAGCTCGCAGGATCCACTACTTGCTCAAGAAATTTGTGACAATATTGGAGATGACATATTTTTATGAAGAAGCTATCTTGTCAATGTTCGTATCATTTAGAGAAGCTTTCATTGGTACCCCCAAGCCCATCTTGTTCTTTAGATACATACTCACGGACTTCTGATTTAGGTATGAAGTTTTTACTTTTGGATATTTTATGTAATCGAGGAAATGTAGCACCAAAAGAGCACAAGGTCGGAAATAACTTTACTTTTTTTTGTTCCATTTTTAAAAATAAAAGTACTTAATTTTTAGCCTTTATCCATAGCCCTGTACCAATCGGAAAAACATTTGGTATCTCTTAGTTTTTTGGACCGTGCGACCAGTCTTCTCATACTACCTTTAAAATTTTAAAAATGTTTTGTCCATTTGTCTACTTGAAACACGCATGAGACATACTATCTGTTTTGATAAATAAAAACAAAACTTCGAAAAATATTCACAAAAGAAAAACACGAAGCTTAGAAAGAAAATATTTATTAATACTACTTTACTATTTTCCGGCGGTTTTCAATGGTTCTTATGAGCAAAACCGCCGGACGGCGGTTGTCACAGAAAAAATAAGTAAAAACCGAAAGTAATAAAGTTAAATGTACTTAACGTATTATTTTCTTAAAGCTCTTTTAATGGTAATATAATATACAGTCTGCCTTATTAAAAAAACATATACTTTTTTGCTACCCTGTATGTTTCCACCAGTATCACCATTAAAAAGATCTTTAAAAGAGCTTAAAAAATACCATATTAGGTACATCTAACTTATTTACTTTCGGAAATATGGCCATTCAAATCAGGTATTTAGTTAATTTTTAAAGTACCGACATTTTATATTAAGTTAAGGTATTGACTTTATATTCTAGGGTTGTAAAATACCTGTCAGGAGTTTTAAAATGATGTGCCACAAGACCCCTCTTTCCTTTTAATTTTTTGTAATATGGCGCCCAGCTGTCACCTTGATATTTAGAGCTGTCATTGATATGTAAAAATTGCAGACCTTGCAGACATATAATATTGTTTCAAGTTTTATAAAAATATACCTAACGGTTCGGAAGTTAGAAGGGGGCGACTGACTTTAGGACCTCACTGTATTTTTTTAATTATTGATTATTACAGTTTATAAAATCACTTTAACCCGTTTTTTACAATTAAACCTATTATTACTAAAAATTGAATAATTACTTATAATAGGTGGCCTAAATAAAATTTTAAAAATTAGTTTTTTTACCTACGGTGCAGGTTGACCCACCAAATTGGTCATCACCAGCCCGACTGGTTTTATCTAAAAAGTTTAACTACAAACTCTTAAATTTATAATTTTTATCTGTTTTTGATACTACTAACAAAATTATAAGCAATTAAATATAAACTAAAATTAAATGCCATTGTTTTTTATTTTATTTTTTTACAGTTAAAAAAATAATGCGGCGCTTCCTAAGAGAACGTATAACATATTTTGATTCTTATAATATATATTTCTCTGAAGCAAAAACGTAGCTGCCCCCTTATACATTTAAAAACTTTCCTTTGTTACAGAAAAACTCTGGTCTAATGATTTATATTTAAAAATGTTTTAATAAATGAAGACTTTGGGGAAAAAACCGGACAAGTTCATTTTTGGGCGAAAATAAAATTTTTGGACGACCAGGAACAAAATCCAATTTAAGGCCCCCATTTGAAGGCGTAAAATTACACTTTTACGCCCTAGGGCAAAAAGTATCAAATACGCCCGCATTTATAAATGAGGGCGTAAAATAGCACTCGTACGCCCTGTGGCAAAAAATTCAAAAACGCCCGCATTTATAGTTTATAAAACAATAATAAAATTAAATAATGCCCCATTTTTTTTTTTTTTTGGTTGAACAACAATTTATTTAATTAAACATATGGTTAAGGTATACTATAATAATTTAAAACATTAAAAGCTGGGAAATTTACTTTTACTACAAAGAATGCTTGTATATTAATTTCAGTTGTACAAAAATCATTGTTGTGCGTAAAGCACTTTTACGCCCACTGCTGATTGTTGCCTTCGCGGAGCTCGGGCATCAACTTTCAGCTGCGGGCGTTAAAGTGCGATTTTACGCCCTTGGTGCAAAAATAACTATTTCACGTAGTCGTATTTTCTAAAGGAAGGCCCATAGATTGGTAAGTAAGAAAGTAAGTAAGTAATCTTAAAATATAAAAATATACAAGATAAAAACAGTTTAACTCAAATTACATTAAAAAGTTATACAAAGACAACAGACACATTTTAGCCTATAGCCTATAGTTTAAAATTTTCTAAGTCTACATTACAATTCAGGTACTCTTCAATGCTATAAAAGCTCTTATCTATTAAGTAAGTCTTTATCACAGTTTTGTACTTATTTATACCTAACTTCCTAATCTTATGTGGCAGTTTATTATAAAAAGTAGGGGCATAATGCAGAGTGGCATTCCAAGATGGTGCAAAAATCGTACAAGTCCGAAGCACATTAACGTCATTATCAGACTTTTGAACATTGCTGACTACATAGCAGAAATCGGAAAAGTCAAAAACATATTACCATTAACGTCGCTATGAGAACTTTTTATCCATTTAAAATCAATAAGAATAAAGTAAAATATGCTCGGGTTGTAGTATAGAAATATGTTCCAAAAGTTGATATAACATTTCAGACAAAAATACTGAAATCTTAAAAATATCGGAATTTTACAGGAATATGACTCATTTTTTTTAATTTAATTATTATTTAAATGTGTGTTTATTTTGAATTAAAAATTATTGTTATAAGTTTTGTGGCTCATTTAGGGCAAAAATCGGAATCGGAAAGTACAATTTTTAAGAATTTCCTATTCCTTTGTTTTTGGAAACACGCCTAATAAACCAACTAGTGGCGTCTATAAGAACTAAAAATACAAGAAATAACAATAATTTTGTTTATAATAATTATACTTTATATGCTATACAGCTTTCTTTGAATTTCCAACATTTTGAAATCTGGACTTGTCCGGTTTGTGACCAAGGTCTTCAAATACATATCTATAATTATTAAGTATTAAAACCCTATATTAAAACTTTTCACTTTTATTAGGTTCAAAAGTTTCAGGTTCAAGCTGTAGTACCATAAAATCTTACTCATATTTTTCTGACTCGAACAGTATTGAAAAAATTTCATCCATAGACTCTACAGAATTCAAAAGCCCACAAGAGGTTTTAAAATCTTTAAACGTGTATGTCGACGTAATTGACAATGTTGAAGCTCGTTTTACTGGAAGTTTTTTATTTGGCGAAAAAGAGGTAAGATTAAATTTATGTATTGTATCCGAATGTTTTAACACACAAGTGCATTGATTGATCTATTCACTCTATCACTTCCAGTTTGCCCGGACTGCTACTTTTAAATTTTAAATGGCACCACCAATATATTTTATCCTATTTTAACTGTATATGAATATATAATAAAACCTCACATGTCATATTTTAAAACTTTTCTTTCTAAAAATGTAATATTTATATAATATTATATTATACAGGGTGTTTCAAAAACATACGCCATCATCCGGTTAGAAGTTCTTTATGCAAAAATAAGAAAAAAGTTTTAATAAACATGGGTCCACAAACGCCTGTTTTTTAAGATACAGGTTGTTAAAGTTTAATTGGTTTTTCTTTTTTATGTAATAATTTTAAAACGACGTAACCGTTTTAAATAAAGTTGGATGGGCAAATTTGCATAATAATAGAGCAAAATGACAGTGCTGCTGTTAACAGCTGTGTCAGTGGCGTGCGTACAGATCCCCAACCAGATACTTTTAAGGAAGAAATATGTACGCCACTGACACATCTGTTAGAAGCTTTTTAATGTCATCATGCTTTATTATATTACAAATGTGCCTATCAAATTTTATTTAAATCGATTATGACAATTTTGCGGACATAATCGACGACATAGTTTGGAGCAAAAAGCGGACAAGTCCGGATTGGTGATTTTTGCACTAAGCGTTTAAATATTTATGGTGGGGATATATCACGCGCGGGAAAGTATACATTGCATTATTATAATGCAAATATGGCTATCAAATTTTATTTATACCGGTTACGTGGTTTTCATATTATTAAAAAAAAGAAAAAAATCAATTAAACTTTAACACCCTGTATCTCGAAAAAAGTCAACCCTAAATAAATACTAATTGCCACTAAATTTACATGCAGGCAAATTGCCGGCAAGCATACAAAAATGGCTGCATACCAATCCTGATTAAATAAAGCATGCCTTTTTGTTGCAGGCAAATAAATATTGGATTTTTGAAGGCAAATCTTCAACGCATATTCATACTTTTCAACTATATTTTTAACATTGGTATTTAACTAACATTAGAGCAATTTTTTTGATCTGTTTTATTTATGGATTACAAATTTTATTATTACAAACATTATTTTATGTTTTTTTTACATAATTTAAGGAAATGGCCTTTTCGTAACATTTTATTGTTACAAATCATGCATATAAAAATTAAGTCAAACAAAATGTTTATTATGTATTTTTGAGAGAATAAAAATAAAATGATGTTAAAATTAGCTAGGTTAATTTCGACCGAAGGTGACAAATTGTTGACGATTTTGACAGAGAAAGAAAAATTGCTTTGTGCAATTGTTTTCTACGTGGTTTTGTAGCTTTTTAGTTTCTTTTTAAAGAAAATATTTTTTTAATAGACATAATTAAGTGTATTCATTACCTAATTAGTGTATGTTGTGTGATTAATTGGTGATGGCTAGTCGAGAAGGCGAGTTATTCAAGTAGACTGTTAGGTGCTGTAAACATTTTGTTTGAAACGTTTTAAGTTTGTAGATACTTAAAAAAAATTATATGAAATTAGGGAGTTGCCTTATTAAAAGTTTTAAAGACGTGTTAATAAAAAAATATTATATTTATACTTAATAGTGTTTTTTTGACATTTAACTCCTTTAAAATATTTCTCCCTATGTTTTGGATCTGAAAATTGAGTGTAAGTGTCCCTTGAACACTTACTATTTTTAAATGTTTTCTTTTGATTTGCTATTTTTTTTTTTACTTTTATTACATACCTTTAATTTTTTTTGGTTTATTGTTACTGTTTAAAAAATAATATTATGTAATTTTTTTTATGATAAATTCTTCCCACTTTTTTTCTCATTTTTTTCGATTACAAAATTCTAAATATGTTATTTTACTTTTGGGACATTTAACTTATAATACTTGCAATACTTATTTAATGATAAATGCCATCATCCTAAACGCATTTTTTCATCATAACTTATTAATGACTGATGCCATCACATTATCTGCAACACGTCTTTTAATACCTTTTGCCTATGCCTTACCATTAAAGAGTGTTGGCAATGCCAGTAAATTAAATGTACATGGCCGGAAAAAATGTTATATGGGTTCTCCCCAGACGATGGCGTATGTTTTTGAAACACCCTGTATATTATATCCCAGATTAGCTAAATTACATAACACATAGACAATGTCAGGAAAAGAGACAGCCCAACGTGAAAACCGGCATTTAAATATTTCGTATTGAATGATTCATCGTACATCCTTTGTTGTTTTACTGGCCGATATACCTTTACCTATTACTTATACCATATATAGGCCGGATGCGGTTCGCCATACGGTTTTATCCGTCCTGCGACGAGATATTTCCAAAAACCTAATTAAAAAAATAATTTAATTAAAGTACTTACTCAAACTTACGCAATCACGTGAGCGAGCATCAAGCCGAGTGGCGGCGATCATCAAAGAGGGAGGCGGCAAACCTCAGAGCCTTCACCTATTTATACCACTTTATTTTGTTATTTTAATAAATTGATATTATAATAACATTGTCTTATTTTATGTCTGATATCTATCGCAAAAAGTTATGAACACTACAACAAATACTACTTTTAAACGCGAGCCGCGAACGTATTTGCACACTAAAGTTTGTCCCGCAACATGTCAAAGGTTGCGCATATAGTCCAATTAAATAGAGCCTGAAATCACAATTTTGGGGGAGTGAATGAATTTTTGACATAAGTTACTTTAAAGTGTCCGAAAACGAAGTGAAGAATATATTTTGTTTCAACCCCTCTGGAAAGGGGTTGAAAAAGGGTAATAATTGTGTTTTATTGGAATTATTTTAAAACGGTTGGAGATAGAAAAAAGTTCTTAACAAAAGTTTTAGAGCTAAAAATTCTACATCGAAACATTTCTTATCATTTTTTCCTTAGATGACATAAGGGTGGATAAAACTTAAGGGATGATAATTTTAATTAAAAAACATATAACTACATATTTAACAAATTCATGTATTTTCATTTTTTTGTCATTATTACCTATAAAGTGTCTATAAACGAAGTATACAAAAGTTTTTGTTTTAACCCCTGAAAAGGGGTTGAAAAAAATAAGATGTTTTCTTGGAACTACTTTAAAACAATTACGTTAGAGAAAAAAATTCGTAACAAAAGTTTTAAAACTAAAAATTTTACATCGAAATGGTTTCCATCATTTTTCCCCAGATAACATTAGGGTCGCTAAAACTTAAGGGATGATAATTTCAATTAAAAAATCATAACTATTTAACAACTTCATGTATTTGCATTTTTTCTTGACATAATTAACTTTAGAGTGTCCAAAAACGAATTAAAGAAGATATTTTGTTTCCACCCCTCTAGAAAGGGGCTAAAAAAGGTAATAATTGTGTTTTATTGGAATCATTTTAAAACGGTTGGAGATAGAAAAAAAGTTTTTAAAAAAATGTAGAGCTAAAAATTCTACATTGAAATGGTCCCCATCATTTTTTCCTTTAATGACATAAGGGTGGATAAAACTTAAGGGATGATAATTTTAATTAAAGAAATTATAACTATTTAACAAATTCGTGTATTTGCATTTTTTGACAAAGTTAACTCTAAAGTGTCTATGAACAAAAAATAAAGTTTATTTTGTTTTAACCCCCGGAAAGTGGTTGAAAAAATATAAGTTAAGTGTTTTTTGGAATAACTTTAAAACGGTTGAAGTAAGAGAAAAAGAATTCTTTACAAAAGTTATAAAACTAAAAAATTACATCGAACTGGTTCTCATCATTTTTTTGCAGATGACATTAGGGTTGCTAACACTTAAGGGATGATAATTTTGTTTAAAAGAAATTATAACTATGTAACAAATTTATTTATTTGCATTTCTTTTGGCATAATTAACTTTAGAGTGTCTTAAAGCGAAGTGTAGGAGATATTTTGTTTCAACCCCCTGGAAAGGGGTTGAAAAAAATAAAAGTTGCTTTTTTGGAATTAATTTAAAACGGTTGAAGTTGAAGAAAAAATGGTATTTTGACAAAAGAAAATGGTAGATTTTTATTAAATGGCTTATAACAATGAAATTTTCGAACAACCAAAAAAGGGCTCTACCGCAAAACAAGTTAAAAAGTGTTTATGTTGTTAGTGTTTAGTGTAAGACGATTATTATTAAAATTGTTATTCTATTTTCTACTGCTGTATTATTAAAAACTTAGTTTAGGATTAGTTAAACTCAACTGGGGTTGAACCTACCCATTTAAAATATATTGCTGTCAAGTATATGCCTTCTTGACTTCATTTGTAGACACTTTTATGTTAATTATACTTATTCTTCTTCTATATATAATTATATATATAATATATATATATATATATATATATATATATATATATATATATATATATATATATATATATATATATATAATTAACATAAAAGTGTCTACAAATGAAGTCAAGAAGGCATATACTTGACAGCAATATATTTTAAATGGGTAGGTTCAACCCCCAGTTGAGTTTAACTAATCCTAAACTAAGTTTTTTAATAATACAGCAGTAGAAAATAGAATAAGAATTTAAATAATAATCGTCTTACACTAAACACTAACAACATAAACACTTTTTAACTTGTTTTGCGGTAGAGCCCTTTTTTTGGTTGTTCGAAAATTTCATTGTTTTAAGCCATTTAATAAAAATCTACCATTTTTCTTTTGTCAAAATACCATTTTTTTCTTCAACTTCAACCGTTTTAAATTAATTCCAAGAAAGCAACTTTTTATTTTTTTTCAACCCCTTTCCAGGGGGTTGAAACAAAATATCTTCTACACTTCGCTTTAAGACACTCTAAAGTTAATTATGCCAAAAAGAAATGCAAATAAATGAATTTGTTACATAGTTATAATTTCTTTTAAACAAAATTATCATCCCTTAAGTGTTAGCAACCCTAATGTCATCTGCAAAAAAATGATGAGAACCAGTTCGATGTAATTTTTTTAGTTTTACAACTTTTGTAAAGAATTCTTTTTCTCTTACTTCAACCGTTTTAAAGTTATTCCAAAAAACACTTAACTTATTTTTTTCAACCACTTTCCGGGGGTTAAAACAAAATCAACTTTATTTTTTGTTTATAGACACTTTAGAGTTAACTATGTCAAAAAATGCAAATACATGAATTTGTTAAATAGTTATAATTTTTTTAATTAAAATTATCATCCCTTAAGTTTTATCCACCCTTATGTCATTAAAGGAAAAAATGATGGGGACCATTTCAATGTAGAATTTTTAGCTCTACATTTTTTTTAAAGAACTTTTTTTCTATCTCCAACCGTTTTAAAATGATTCCAATAAAACACAATTATTACCTTTTTTAGCCCCTTTCTAGAGGGGTGGAAACAAAATATCTTCTTTAATTCGTTTTTGGACACTCTAAAGTTAATTATGTCAAGAAAAATGCAAATACATGAAGTTGTTAAATAGTTATGATTTTTTAATTGAAATTATCATCCCTTAAGTTTTAGCAACCCTAATGTCATCTGGGGAAAAATGATGGAAACCATTTCGATGTAAAATTTTTAGTTTTAAAACTTTTGTTAGGAATTTTTTCTCTAACGTAATTGTTTTAAAGTAGTTCCAAGAAAACATCTTATTTTTTTCAACCCCTTTTCAGGGGTTAAAACAAAAACTCTTGTATACTTCGTTTATAGACACTTTATAGGTAATAATGACAAAAAAATGCAAATACATGAATTTGTTAAATATGTAGTTATATGTTTTTTAATTAAAATTACCATCCCTTAAGTTTTATCCACCCTTATGTCATCTAAGGAAAAAATGATAAGAAATGTTTCGATGTAGAATTTTTAGCTCTAAAACTTTCGTAAAGAACTTTTTTCTATCTCCAACCGTTTTAAAATAATTCCAATAAAACACAATTATTACCCTTTTTCAACCCCTTTTTAGAGGGGTTGAAACAAAATATCTTCTTCACGTCGTTTTCGGACACTCTAAAGTTAATTATGTCAAAAAAAAAATGCAAATACATGAAGTTTTAAATAGTTATAATTTTTTTATTAAAATTATCATCCCTTAAGTTTAAGCCACCCTAATGTCATCTGGAGAAAAAATGATAAGGACCATTTTGATGTAGAATTTTTAGCTGTACAGCTTTTGTTAAAAACTTTTTCTCTAACTCCTCACAATTTTAAAATAATCCAAAGAACACATTAATTTTTTTAACCCTGCTCCGGGGGTTGGAAAGAAAATCTCTTCTACACTTCGTTTGTAGACTCTCTAAGGGTAATTATGTCAAAAATAAATGCAAATTTATGAATTTGTTAAACAAGTTATATATTTTTTTAATTGAAATTATCATCCCTTAAGTTTTAGCAACCCTAATGTCATGCCTGGGGAAAAATGGTAGAGACCATTTTAATTTATTATTTTTAGTGTTACAACTTTTGTTAAGAATTTTTTTGTAGTCTCAAACTGTTTTAAAGTAATTGCAAGAAAACACTTTATTTATTTTTTTCCACTCTTCCCCGGGGGTTGAATTTTTTTAAATATTTTTTGTTTGTAGACACTTTAAAGTAACTTATGTCAAAAATTCATTCACTCCCCCAAATTGTGATTTCAGGCTCTATTTAATTGGACTAATACCTGGCTTATACAGTAAATGATTATTATAAGCTTAACCGGTTAGGTTTAGGTCAAGTTGCTATGAGAAAATGTAATTATTTTTATTAGTAAAAGTAAGTAGAAGTTTAAAAATCTTTTGTATGGTCTTTACTCCTTTTTTAATAAAACAAGGGTTGCTCGTTAGCATATCCTGAAAGAGCATTCCAAACAGTGTAGTACCACAGAAACAAAATTTCTGGAGAGGTTTTTCTGAAAAAGCATTTACTAAAACAATTTTAATTTATTCATAAACCAAATAATATTATCAATTTACGAAAATAATAATTAAAGTTTTATTTTTTATTGTCAACAATTCAAAAGTGTTCGTGTCTGGGGAATGGCATCCCCTACAACCCTCAGCATTTTTAATGCCATTCAAAGAAGGGCTGTTCGTCTTATTAATGATCCTTTACTTACTCAAAGACTTCCTTCTCTTGCCCATCGTCGAGCTGTGGGAGATCTATCGCTCTTCTATAGATACTTTTACGGCTTCTGCTCCGACGAATTGTCCAGTATAGTCCCTCCTCTTGCAGTTCCCAACAGAGAAACTCGTGGTGCCGCGCGTATGCATCCCCATACAGTTCAATTGGACAGGCCTCGAACTTCCCATTTCGTTCGTGCTTTTATCCCTAGAGTTTCTAGACTGTGGAACCTGCTGCCAGCGGAGGTCTTTCCTTCCCCCAAATCTTCAAGTTTTTAAGTCCCGTGTTAACAAACTTCCTCTTACCCTGCTTAAGACACCCACGGTACGTTATTATTTAGGCTTTCAGCCTTCGTGGATTGTCCAAAGATAAAAAAAAGACGTTTTAAATCGTATTTAAAAATGACGTCATTAAAATGTGGTCAAAAAATTTGATGATTTTAAACCCATATATCAGCTGATAAAATTTTTTCTTTTTCTTCACTTTTCCTGTTGCTTCACGCAGTTCGCGAGTTGCTTGATTTTTTAGGTATTTAGTTATTTCTATATTTTAAGAATAATCATTTTTCGTATTTGTAACATCCACAACCACAACAGCCGCCAGTTTACTGTGTCTCTTTTAGGCGTTCTAACTTCTTTGCAGCGCTCTCCGACCTGTTTTTAAAAACGTCTGAACACGCGATGACGATATCTCATTACACAAAAAATTAAATGATTTTGAACCGTTGAAAATAAAAAAAACAGTTTTAAATAAGTGGTTCCTAAAAAGTTCTACTTAAATAACCAATTACGTGGTACTTAAATGTTTGGAATCAGGTGCTCTTTCGAGCCACCCTTATATATTTATTATACAGAGTGTTTTCTAATTACAGTAAAAATAAGGGCGTTTTTCTAAGATTATTCTAAGAAAAATGCTTGTAAAACATAGGTATCATGCATTGTTTCCAAGAAAGATGCGACCCTCTTCTTGAAACAATGCATTACCGACCAATGTCTGTCCTATGTTTTAAAAAACTTTAATTTTTATTGATATGTTAACTACATCTTATCCGCTTTAAATAAACTTTGGCAATGCTATTGATAGTCGCAAGGGGTTTAAGATGCCTTAATTTAATTAAATTTACTAAGGCCAGTAGCGTCTCATGGTACCTGAACAAATATTTCTGACAAAAAAAATGTACGTCACTGGTTTCTGTGGAGTTTTTATATTTAAAAAATAATAATAAAACACAGCATTTTTGCCTTAAAATATTTCTTGTATACTGCTAAAAAAATAAAATCCGCTTAAATGCGTATGTATCCCTAAACCGGACACTGAACATAGAAAGAGTTTTTTTTATATTTACTTAAAATTATATAGCAATACTAACAAATGCTAAACTAAACAGTAGTAACATCTAAATTAACAAATTTTACTAAATAAAGTGTTTTTAAAATGTTTTCTATATTTCTTGGTTGGTCTGAGGATATGCAGTGAAGAGCTTTCTTTAAAACTCAGCAAAAAACGAAAAAAAAAAATAAAGAGACGAAAAGGCTTTATTTTTTTAGACTTATTTAAATAAAATATAAAAGTACACATTTTTTGTAAGAAATATTCATTTAGATGCCGCTCTAGACGCCACTGAACTTAAATTAGTAATTATTCAAGTTAGACGTAAATTAGCCCTATGATATTAAAAATATTACTGTTAAATTCCATTAAAATATGATAAAGAATTTTCAAAATAATATTGAGAGATTTTAACAGAAGTTTAATATACTGTATATTGAATCACCCTGCAAAAATAATACTTTATTTTAGTTTTAATATAGCACACCCTGTGGGACTGTTTTAAAAAGCTAAACTAACTAAAGTTTTTGAAAGGATAAAAATGCAGTAAAAAATACGTTCAACTGTTTTACACACCTACACCTACATATACAAAACTATAATTTTTTAAAAACACTTGAGGGATATTTCAGATAATTATGATACGATTTGTTTTAAAAAAACTTTAAAACCCTGTATCTTGGAAATAATGCATTTCCGGACATATGGATAAACTTTTTTAATGCAAAAAATAGACTCAAAAATATGCCTTCAATTTTTTTGCGCATTTAGGAAACACACTGTATATTCTTAATATGTTTATTGCTGCAGTCACTAAACCCACGAATAAATTAAACATCTACAAAAAAATTGCTCGTGGCTAGGGCTGGGAGAGGCAGCTGTGTACCTGGCTACGCCCATGATTGTTTCTCACTTAATACAAACATAGGTATCTATTGATTGACCTTCAAATGCAATAATTTTAAAAATTATATTTTACCTTTTCAAATTAAAATATGCTGAATGTTTTGGCATTTAGCCTTCTCGTCGATCAATCAGCTTAGATTGTTAACGTAACACTAGTTTCAATGGTTTTTGCCATTACCACTCTTTAGACGTGGATCTACAAGGTGGGACTGACACAACTTTTTAACTAATAATACCTTTTTATTTGTTGCGCCAATTTTTTTTAAGGGCTTATAGGTAGCTATGTTTTCTCTAGGTTTGCCAAGATTTAGACAGTACTGGACTAGCGGACTTTTTTCAAAATACTGTATTTGACCTCGTTGCAAAAGAAATCTAATTTACCTACAATTAGGCCTTTTTCTTGTAGACAAACTATATGGGAAATGATTCAGTTAAAGCGAATCCGTCAACAAGTTGAGAATTTAGAAATTATAATTATTTTAAATAAATAATGCTCCCCATAAAGCATGCATTTCTCTCGTTTTAAAAATAGACATTTTTTAGTCTCCTTTGAAAATCAAAAATATGAGGTTACCTTGGGTACTGAGTTGGATGCTGACCAAACTTAACAGTAAATTAATTAAAAATAAACGTATTAGCCTAATTGTAAATAATGTTTTTTTCGACGAAGTTTAATATATCATTTCGGAAAAAGTCCGGTAAGTCCAGTCCTGTTAAAGAATATGTTACCAAAAATGGTAAACCTAGAGAAAACATATCTACCTATTAGCCCCTCAAAAATAAAAAATATAGGCGCAACAGATAAAAAGTTATTATTAGTTAAAAAGTGTGCAAGTTTAATTTGGCTCACACTGTATATTACCAACCAAGCCACATCGACAGGTACACGTCTTGGCTCTTCATTTTGCTGGGGTACCAATCTCTTTTTATGATTAACTAGTTGGTAGTTTGCTCTAAATATAGTCCAACTAATTTTGCTTTGAAGCATTAAAATACTGTACTGCATATTTCTATATTATACAGGGTGTTTCTTAATTGCAGCAAGAAAATTTAAGGTCGTATTTCCTAGCCATTTTTACGAAAAAAATATATATATAAACGTAGGTCTTCAATTTTTTCTTTCTAAAGATGTTAAAACTTTTAAAAAACTTCTAAAACACCTTTTTAGTAAAATTTGTTACACTAGCACTAGAAATAAAAGTTATCCAATTTAGTATTTGTTGTTGTTACACAATTGCTAATAGGAGTGTGTACCACTTTATTTTTAAAAGAAAAAAATACCCTGCTTTTTGTATGGTCCTGGAATATGCAGTTTGGCGATTTTTTTCTGAAAAAGTAAATAAGCTACGTAAAAATATATATAAGATATCGTAAAAAGCCCTATTTTGTTTTTTTTTAAGTTAAACACCCTGTATCTTAAAAACTCGGGATTACACCCTTAAATTTTCTTACCGCGATTGGGATACACCCTGTATACAAGGTGTCTGGAAAGTCAACGATAATACTAAAGGGGCTTATAGAACAGCTTATAAGCATCCAAAAAACATAAAATGACCTTAGTAAAAATCGTTGGTTTTCGAAATATTGTCACTTGCGAAATTCGTTAAAATCGTCTTCCTTGATAAGATTTTTCAATGTCACAAATAAAGAAATTAATATTTATAAATTATAAGTTTTGCAGCGCTAAATACCCATTTCAATAATTAAAGACCTGCATTAAACTACAAGTTCTCTCCAAAATCTGTGTGTCCGCGGATGGCTTAACTATACCAGTAACTTTTTTATATTGATATGAAAAAAAATTATTTTTCATAAAAACTTAAGCTTTGTCTAAATTAGCAAAAGCGTTTAAAAATTGCCATATGATATACAAGGTGTTTCAGAAGATAAAAAATATTTTAAAGGTGCCAATATCCTGAAAACATCGAGGTCATTTTATATTTTTTGAATGCTTATAAGTTGTTTTACCAGCCGTTTCAATATTATCGTTAGCTTTCGGAGCATCTTGTACATACATTTTTTTAATTCCTTTTAGACCGACGTTACTTTAGAAAAAATGAGTATACATTACCGAGGAAGAAATATTCTTGACTTGGGTGATAACATGAAAAAACAGTTTCTTTTAAAAATTCCTAAATCAGGCAATGGTGGTTTTAATAAATACTGGCCAACATTGGCAATATCTAAAACATGCGAAGAAAAAAGCTGCAGAATTTATCTATATCGATCCTTTAAAATAATATTTGACTGGTAGGAATACTAAATAAAGAATTTCGACTGATTTTGCAATGCAAAAAACGAATAGTTGAAGACCGAGGAAGTCAGAATTACAGGAATAAATAGGCACCCAATATAAACGTTTTTTTTTTGTACAATTTTATTTATATGTTAGTATGGTAAAACAAACCTTAAAATGCTTCAAACTATTACCTTATAATGGACATCAAATCTAACTAACCTTTATTTGGAATATAAAGGTGTTTTTATTTATAAAAATATTTAAGCATTTACCTTTTTTAGGATATGAAAGGTTTTAGTAAAAAGGTTTTTTTATTTTTAAGCAAGAATGTTTATAAAATCATATTTTTATTTTTATTCTTTATTCTTGTTTAAATAACGACAATTAAAATATTCTAGTACATATAATAATAAGCTTATTATTTCTAAATGAATAACCGTTTCCAAAAACATTTAAAAACTATAGATAAATAAAAATGAAATTGTGACGTTGGTAAATAATATTAGGTACAGTTACATATCAAGGTTCGCTTTAACCCATAAGTTAATAAGTAAATTAAGTTATTATAATTTATTTAATTTTTAGTTATTTCAAAGAAGTATTTTACCTGTTTTGCTTTAATTTTAATATTTACTTAATAACTTTTTAAGTATATTTTAGATGTCCCTTAACTTCTTAACTACTCTTTAGTTCTTATAAATAAGTATTTTCCAAAGTTAAGGTAAAAATAATTGAATAATGTTTATCTATTTATAAGAAACTCTATGTAAGTATAAATTTGAAATGGCTACATATTGGTTTGTTTAGGTGTGCAATAATAGAACAACTAATTTGTTTGTATTATTTGCAGTACTAAAAAGTAAAGAATCGTAGACAAAACCTTAATGTGCCTTTTCTTTATTTTTAACTAGGCTATAAAAAGTAAAACCAAAATTCATATTCTAACTTTTTATTTATATTATTATTTAATTTTATTAGTTATATTTTAATTTTGTTTTAAATATTGTAAAAATAATTGACTTTATACAATATGTGTATTTACTGGCTTTAATTGTGACTAATTGTGTTAATACCTAATAAAGACAAGATAATTTTAATAAAATTATCCAAATATGTTTTGTTTCACCTCGTATGTGTTTACTTTTGCGGTTAAAATTTTCCTAACCAAAGGTTACATTCATGTTGCATAAAAATGAAGTTTACTTTGTAATATATTCAGTGTTCGTAACTGACAAGCTACTATGATGATGGAATAATAAAAAAGGTTTATAAAAGCATGGGTAAGCAAATTTTCCATTTCCTTATAACACAAGTTGGGTTTACAAACGTTTATAAAACATTCAAGTAGATTTTGGGTAACGTACGATAAACGTTTGTGAATGTTCTTTAAACGTTTTTAAAACGTCTTTTGGACGTTTACTAAACGTTTTTGTAGTACCAAAAACGTTCCAGGAACAGGCTTTTAAAGATTTTTGGAGACGTCTAAAAACGTTGTCATTTTTATTGCTAAATTTGGTAATTGTTTACAAACCGGACGTTGGTACAAGGGGTTTCTTTGAGGCCCTGATTACGAATCTGAAAGAACGGACACGCTTGGTTCTCGAGATATTCATCATTAGATTTGATAACCAGAACTAACCTAAATTTACCATTCACCCTTCCTTTTGCAAAAAGTTTTGATTTAAAGCTAAATTGGTACTCAATATTTAATTTCCACCTCTTAAAACCCCATTTTGTATTTATTTTATCCCTTTTTTTATAAAATTGCAAAGCTTCACCTTCGCCTTGGCGCTTCCAACGCTGCTGCAATTGAAAGTGAGGCTATACAATTTTATGAAAAAATGGGTAAAATAAATAGAAAAATTGGATTTTAAGAGGTGAAAATCAAATATTTAGTACCAACTTAGCTTTAAATCAAGAATTGTTTGCAAAAGAAAGGAAAATATAGTAAATTTAGTTAGTCCTGGTTATCAAATCTGATGATGAATATCTCGAGAACCAAACGTGTTCGAAAAAAAGTGTTTTCAGATTAGTAATAATTATAGTTATAATTATAATTATGATTATAATCAGCGCCCCAATAACCCCTTTATACCAAATATCATTAAAATCGGCGATGCGTCCGGTTTATAAACAATTCTGTTTTAGGTGATTGTTTTTTAAATGTAAATAACAAACTACTTTTATTTCAGATTAAGCAGAAACCTCCTTATTTATTAAATTATATTAAAAAACACACACATTTAACTTATACAGTGTGACCCAGGATAGGTGTTACAAGAGGACAAATGGACCAAATATTTTGGTATTTATAAACGTCCTTGTGGGAAAACTAGTCGTATGGTCCAAAACTGATAAATACAAAATTTAACTCCAGTTGGTAATATACAAAGCGAGTTATAACTTACAATATGAAAAATGACCAAGAGTAAAGTACCTTTATTTTTAAAAATAGGACAAAATTTTATAGGAAAATGTTGTAGAGAAATTTAAAGTTAGAGAATTAAAGTAGAAAAAATATTTTTGTCAATTTTTTACATTATGCATTAACAGTTTTTAAAATACTTGGCTTAAACTATCGAATTTTTAAAAAGTATTTTAAAATATTATATTTTTTTAAATTTGGATACTCTCTTGCTCATTATTTAAGTTGTAATGCGTAATGTTACAAATTGACATTTACATTTTGTTTACTCTTATGCTTTAACTTTAAATTTTGACATAAAATTCAATTTTCTACATTATTTACTGATACAATTTTGTTCTCTTGGGCGTTTTTCATATTTTAAGTTATAACTTGCCCTATACAGTGTGTCTTCGGACCAAATGGGAAACTTTATAATTATTAACTTTACAAAAAAATAGGGCCTTTTCATAAAAAGTCCTGCTTAATGAGAAAATACATTTCCACAAAAATATTTTAAGGTTGGATGTACAGGGTGGGCCAAATTCGAGCTTTTAATAGGAAACTCATGTTCCTGTATGTTTTACACTAAAACTGACCCCCTTTGCGAGGCTCAAATTTCAAGCCAAACTTACTGGTGAAAACCGCAACTCGCTATCTTGCGTCGTTTACTCGCTACAGGGTGTTTTTCAATTTCTGGCATTTTCTTTATTCCTTCATAACTTTTTTATTTATAAAGATTTTTTAGTTCTGTGAAAACATTTTTACAGCAACTTTTTCTTGCGATTTCAAATATGCTTTTGTTTTTTTCTAAGATGACGAATTTTTGACTTATTTATTTATTTTTGGATTTTTAAATAGAACACCCTGTATATTATTTCAATTTTAAAATGAGCAAAAAATTACCGTTTCAAAAATGTATCACACTTTGTATTTATTTTTAGCCGTTTCTGAGATAAATGGCTTTTTATGTTTTTAATTATTCATATTGGGTAGAAAGTAGGCCATGAAAGGAGCAAACATGTTTATTACTTTAAAAATCCTAACCTAACTTATGTATTTTATAAACTTTAAAAGCTATATATGTTTATCCAATAAAAAATATTTTTGTCAAATTTAAAACCATTAAAACAACTAAGATACTCTTTATATAATAAATGCTCCTAATTTATCAGTTATATTTTATTTACTGCTATACCGCAAAATTACTAACCTTTTTATAAATAATTTAATAATTTAAAAAGAGTTAATTATTTTATTAATGTTTTGCCCTAAGAACTTTTTGAGCATGTTTAAATATCAGGCCAATATTTTATATCTAAAATAATTGCAGAAAACAACACTATTTTCCATTATGCAGGTAAGCAATAGGTGGCCATGGAAAACAAATGCAAGCTTTTTCTGACTTCTTAAGATGGCTAACACATTAAATTATCATCCGCTATTCGTTGTTGCTACCTTATTAAAATGTACGAAAATGAAGAAAAATATGATATGTTAAAATGTTTTATACAGTACGATGAAAATGTTGAACGTGCCGAAAATTTGTATTTAACTAGGTATCCGGAAAGACGACAACCGCATAATACTATATTTTATAGGTTTAAGAACAATTTAATAAATTATGGCAGCTTTATCCAACCGAGGCCAAAGAATTATGAAAGTCAAAGAGACCGAGAGTTAGAAGAAATTACAGTTTTGGGAGAAATTGAAAATAATGGACATAAATCAACAAGGGGTTTGGAGGAAGTTACTGGTGTAGCAAGAACATCCGAAAGACGTATTTTAAAAAAACATAAATTTAAGCCTTTTCGAACAAGAAAGGTTCATCACCTATACCCTACCGATTATGAACATCGCATAAGATTTAGTAGATGGTTTCTTGCCAAATGTCAGGAAAACCAGAATTTTCCAATCAACTGCATTTGGACTGATGAAGCGTCAATTAGTAGTTCTGGAATTTTTAATAGATACAACAGTTACACCTGGGCACGAGAGAATCCACATGTAACTGTAGAAGTGGTTAATCAAGGACGATATAGTTTTAACGTGTGGGTGGGAATTTTTAGAGGCAGGTTGGTTGGCCCTTATATCTATGATGGTATTCTGAATTCACAGCGCTACCTGGAAATCCTAGAACAATTTATTGAACCATTGATAGATAGTTTGCCATTGGCTGAAAGGGCGTTAACATTTTTTCAACAAGATGGTGCACCGCCACATAATTCCAGAATTGTTACAAATTTTTTGGATCAAGAATTTGGCGACAACTGGATGGGCAATCAAGGTCCA
Source organism: Listronotus bonariensis (assembly GCA_014170235.1). Lineage (NCBI taxonomy): Eukaryota > Metazoa > Arthropoda > Insecta > Coleoptera > Curculionidae > Listronotus > Listronotus bonariensis. The sequence continues at coordinate 85,665 of JACEGR010002437.1, read as the reverse complement.
GTCCATTGGCCAGCCAGGTCACCAGACCTGACCCCGATGGATTTTTTTTTATGGGGCAAGATAAAGGATTTAACATTTCGCCAGAACCATAATTCAAGACAGGAACTGGAAGCAGCTTTACTCGAAGCATTTAATTCCCTCTCCAATATTGAAATAATAAATGCAGCAAGGCAGAGCACACGGTTCAGATGTCAGATGTGCGTACGTGAAAACGGCAAGCAATTTGAACATTTATTATAAGTAAGTAAATTAGTAGGTTTGTATAAAAAAATGTTTTTAATAAACATGTTTCCTCCTTTCGTGGCCTACTTTCTACCCAATATAAATAATTAAAAACATAAAAAGCCATTTATCTCAGAAACGGCTGAAAATAAATACAAAGTGTGATACATTTTTGAAACGGTAATTTTTGCTCATTTTAAAATTGAAATAATATACAGGGTGTTCCATTTAAAATTTTCAAAAATAAATAAATAAGTCAAAAATTCGTCATCTTAGAAAAAAACAAAAAGCATATTTGAAATCGCAAAAAAGTTGCTGTGAAAATGTTTTTACAGAACTAAAAAATCTTTATAAATAAAAAAGTTATGAAGGAATAAAGAAAATACCAGAAATTGAAAAACACCCTGTAGCGAGTAAACGACGCAAGATAGCGAATTGCGGTTTTCACCAGTAAGTTTGGCTTGAAATTTGAGCTCGCAAACGGTGGTCAGTTTTTGTGTAAAACATACAGAAACATGAGTTTCCTATTATAAGCGTCGAATTTGGCGAACTCTGTACAGGGTGGCTTAAAAATGACTTATTTTCAAATTAAAATAAGGGCAATTTCCTAACTACGGTACCAAACTTTGAAGGGTGATTTCCTATGCCCTTTTATGAAAAAAAGGTTCTATAAACATATCTCCGGAGTTGCTTCGTTTCTGAGATACAGGGCGTTAGTTATTTGTTAAGTGCCCGGTTTTTAATATGTCTGTAAATACAAAGCCAGATACAACAAAATTGTACTATATTGAAGATATTTTTAGTTGTTTCGTTTTTTTAATATCTTAAATACAAAGCCAGATACAACAAAATTGTACAATATTAAAAGTTATATTTTTAGTTGCTTTAAAGGAAAAAATATATAAAAACTACATAAAAAGCCAGTGGCGTACATTTTTCTCTCAATAATATTGGTTCTTGTGCCCACTTTGGGCCACTGGCTTTTATGCAGTTTTTATATTTTTTCCTATAAAACAACTAAAAATATTATTTTTTAGTGTTGTTAATTTTTTTTGTATCTGGCTTCGTATTTAAAATATTTAAAAAACTGACTTAAAAATGATTAACACTCTGTATCTCAGAAACGAAGCATCTCCGGACATTATGTTTAAAGGAACTTTTCTTCATAAAATCACATAAGAAATCACCCTTGTAAGTTCGGTACCGTAGTTAGGAAATAACCCTTATTTAAATTTGGAAACAAGTCATTTTTAGGCCACCCTGTACATCCAACCTTTAAATATTTTTGTAGAAATTTATTTCTTATTAAGCAGGACTTTTTATAAAGAGACACTTTTTTTCGTAAAGGTAATAATTAAAAAGTTTCTCATTTGCTAAGAACTTCGGAAGACCACGCTGTGTAATACCAATTGGGGTAAAATTTTGTATTTCTTATAGTTTTAAACCATGCGACCAGTTTTCACCTTGTTACACCTACCGTGGTACACACAGTATATGTAGATTATACAGTTATGGTTATAAAAATTAAAGTATATTTACACTTAAGAGTATGTAAAAAATAATAAGCACTACACCAGCACTAGCACAATTATTATCAGTTACAGTACTGACACAAGAGGAAAAAACAGTACATAACAAAATACTGTAGAAAAGCAGCACATAAGGAATACTAATCGTATAGAATTTCACAATAAAAAACAATAAAATGCATTTTTGCAAGTTGTAAAATTGCCACACCAATAAAACCAAAAATAATATAATGTCATTTGTCATTCACTAATTACAGAAGATGTAAGGGTGCTTTCCTAGCCAAAAGGATTCCCTGGGTACGTTCCTAACTAATAATGCTTCTTGAATTTTTCTTCCAAAGAACAAACATAGAGTTATGCATTAAAAAGGTTATACTTATCCTTTAAAGTACAATTAAAGAATTTTTAATGAGTAAAATTAAATATTTAAGACTTTTTTATTAATTTCATTTTTTTATTAATTTAGAATACGATTAATATAAACGTTGTAGTGCAGCTTCTAAAGAAACGTTTTTAATACTTTTATATAAAACGTTTTGAAAACGCTTTTTTTTAATCTTGAACATTTGGACTCAAAGTGTACCTAAAACGTACGTTTTTTAAACATTGTGTGTTATTAGGGTTATAAAGATACAAGATGCTAAACTTAAAAAAACTTCAAAATTTTTGTTGGTACATAATTTCCAATAAGAAATACCAAAACCTTATTTTTAAAAGTCAATACTTTCCAATGTGTTTTTTTTTTTTGGTCTAGGAATAGGTATGCAGTTAAGTGAATTTAGGCTAGCCGCTCACTAGCACCTTTTTTATTGACCAACATAAAAGTTGCTCAACCAAAAATAAATTTGGCTTTCTTGCAGTTGTCTACTAGGGTGTTGCTTTGTTGCCATGGATTTCACTAAGATAGCAGTTATTATTGCTTTTATTTTTAAAAACAAGAAAAAGAAAAATCAAAATAGTATTCGGTTTAAATTGCCTTCAAAATAGATCGCAATCAAAATAGTGCGCGTCGCGCACTGTGCGGTATTATACATATGTATAAAAACAAATGGGTTTCATTTCCCCAATTTTTAATTGCTGAAAAAAAGTTACTAGTGTGCGGCTGGCCTTGATTTTTGCTTTTTCTTAAACTAAACAAGATACAAAAAATATTTTAAAGACATAAAAGTTTTATTCAAACTCTTTGAAGAAAGAACATTTTAATTAATTGCAGACCAGGCTAAATATGTATATTTTCAAAGCCGTTTTAATAACACACAGATTTACTGATTTGTAGATACTAAAAACATTGTTTTATAAAAGTAAAATGTATCAAAAAGAACAAATAATGTTTTTATCTAAAGTAACAGATTTTACTACAGTTAGTGTTTTATTAATTTTAACATCCTTAATCTTGAGAATAAAAAAATGTTAAACCAATGTTTATACAGGGTGGTCCTGATCTTAACCAAGAAACTTTAATACCGTATTCTACATCAAAAATAAACCCTAGTTTGTCAGATGTTAAGAAACGCTTCCTCTACGAGATACAGGGTGTTAAAATTATATAAAAAAATATTAGTAAGATTTGCATTGCTTGAAGCATTTCTATAAAATTTGAGATGTAGGTTTTAAAAATCAAAGAGTAGCTTTTGCATAAAAATATTATTTTTTTATTCTACTAGTGGCGTCCGTACTGAATATTTTTAGACAAAAAATAATACGCCACTGCTTTATTTAAAACTAAACATTATTTTTAAAACCCTTATTTAATTTCAATTAAATTCGGCCACTTGACTTTTTACGTACGAGGGAGGCACTTTTTTCGAGTAAAATAAGTAATATAAGTAATGTTACGGACATTAAAAATTAGTGTTTTTAGTTTATAGAATTGTATAAAGTTAGGACCTTTTAATTTAGTTTGATAATTTATTTGGATAATTTACCTTAGATTTTCCAAGTTCTTTCATCAGTTTCGAAGGTTTCCGAAAACGCCCGAATTATCCATTGAGAACTTTTATGCCATCCTGTACTATGGAATTTTCCCGATATTTCTCCAAAATTCTAGATCTTCCACCACACTATAAAAGGGCGACGGAAATCTCTGAGTTAGTTAGTATAGATTCGACTTTTGTGGTGTAAACTTCGAGACATTGACAAGAGAAGATTTTGTCGTTGTTTTAACCACAGTTACGTTCCATTGTTAATAAAGGTATAAAAACGAAGACACGTGTTTTTATACGAGGTGATTTGGAACAATAAAATAAGAAATCTCAGAAAAGAAGCATTTCTTGACATATGTTTATATGGCAAACTAGGGTTTATTTTTGACGTAGAATACGTGAATAAAATTTCTTGGTTAAGATCTGGACCACCCTGTATAAATTTTGTCTTAACATTTTAAAATTTTTTCAAGACTTGTATTTGAATTATTCTTAACCCAAATTTAAAAACATCCTATTTTTCTCAAAAACGCTTCAATTTATCGATGTCGAAGATGTGTACTTTTCCTGAGCTTAAGGTTTAAGCTATTCAAAAATAAAAATGTATTAATTTGGTATACAGAGTGTAAAAATAATAAACTTTATAATGTAAGTCCACCCGTGAACTTAACTATGCAACTGTTTAACAATAACACCATTCAGGGGTTGTAAGTAAGGCCGGGTTTATAAATCAAAATTTAATTTTACTATTAGTATGAAACAAAATTTAATATAAATATTTTATTTAGGTATGTATAAGTTTTTGGATTTTAAAGAATTTAATGGTCGTTTTTTATAATTTAAATAAAGGTCAAACATAAATTTGTCCTATAAACATTTCGGTATGTTCTTAAATCTTGCGAATAATGTTAATGCTAATACTAAAATTAAATTTTGATTTATAAACCCGACCTATTTTTTTATTATTTCACTGTACTAAGTACTATAAAAGTTATTAAAGAAAAACGTATTTTCAGCGGCGTCCTTTTAAGGTACATATCTACAGTGTATCTACATTAGTTGGCGTCATATGACAAACTTTTTTATTATTAAACTTACGAAAAAAGTTATTTTTTATAAAAAGTTCTGCGTGGTCCAAAACCTTAAATACAATTATTTAATATCAAATTGTGTCAGTCATCTACAAGGATTCGCCAAAAATGTATTTTTTTTTCAAGAGTAAAGTACCTGTATATTTGCTAATATAGCAAATTGTTTTACAGAAAAGATTTTTATAATTAAAAATTACTTCTAAATATGCAATTTTGTTCATTAGTGCATTGTACATTCTTTTGTTTTGACAACAATAAATTTAGAAAGTTTATTTAAAACTGTCCTATGATATTTATAATCATGAAATGTTGTGCACTAATGTACAAACCTAAATTTTCACCATTATCGCGGAAAAACAAATCAAAAATGTATTTTGTTTGTAAATACACAAAAATACATATTTAGAAGTAATTTTTAATTCTAGACGTCTTTTCTTTATAAAAATTTTTGATATTAGCAAAAATACAGATACTTTACCCTTAAGAAAAAAATAACATTTTTGGCCAAACCAAACCAAAAAATCTCGTCCATTTTAATGCATCCAAAACACAATCATGTTCCTTGTCGCGAAAAGAGTCATCAAATGCTCATCCTCTGCTTATGAGCGGCCAAGTTTTACAGAGAAAAGACACCTTCAATCTTGTGGGCGTCACATTTGACAGTAAACCTAACTGGCACAAACACATTGTATCTATAGCCACGTCAGCTTCAAAAAAGCTTGAATTTCTCTTTCGAGCCAAAAAGTATTTCTCCGCTTCTAATTTATATACTTTATATGTGTCCCAAATCCGACCTCCCTTGGAATATTGTGCTTATATCTGGGGCATGGCGTCCACCACAACGCTAAGCATTCTTGATTCTATTCAAAGAAGAGCTCTACCATACCATCGGACTGGGGATGAAGAGGTGTTGTTCTTGTTTTATGGATTCCCAGGAGATTACAAAGGTTCTTGAAAAGATCAGACTCAAATTTTCTGCCTTGATCGGAATGTATTTTTCTAGGAACTCCATAGCGACAAATCCACTGTTGAAATAATACATCGGCAACAGTGATAGCTTCTTGATTTGGGATTGGGTAGACTTCTGGCCATTTACTGAAGTAATCCATCGCTACCAAGATAAAGCGATTCCCTGATTTACTAACTGGAAATGGCCCTGCTATGTCTATGGCAATTCTTTCAAAAGGTGCCCCTACATTGTATTGCTTCATCTTGCCATGGCTTCGTGTTTTCGGTCCCTTGTTGGAAGCGCAGTCCTTACACATTATGCACCAGTCTTTTACGTCTGCACGACTTCCCAGCCAGTGGAACCTTTCTCGAACCTTTTCAAGAGTCTTCATAACTCCGAAATGGCCACTTCCTACACCATTATGCAAGGCTTGCAATACTTCAGGAATCCTTTTGGTTGGTAGGATTATCTGATGTTTATGGATTTTGCAGTCAGAACTTTCCCAGACCCATTGTAATAGGCCATCTGTAATAACCAAAGAGTCCCATATGGCCCAGTACCCTTTATGTCTTGGAGACTTTGAAGCTATTTGCTGATCTGGTTTGATGGATATGGTATGATTTCTGTCTTAAATTTGACAATGTCTCCAAAATCTGGATTTTCTAGTTGTTCTTTTGCCAAGATCTTAGGGTCCCATTCTTGAGAGCACTGGATGCGTGTTCTTCGGCAGTGGAATTCATCGGGATCTTCTTGCTCTTCTCGTCTGCTGCGGTGTTTGCATTCGTCCGGGCAGGGTCGTCTTGATAGAGCGTCAGCATTCTTATGGTTCAGTCCATTTCGATGTTTGTTCAATTTTAAAGTCGTATTCTTGAATACGTTGCAGCCATCGGGCTATCTGATCTTCAGGGTTCTTGAACTGAAGCAACCATTTAAGTGATGCATGATCCGTTCTTAGGTGGAATTTCTGGCCATACAGGTATTTATGAAAATGCTCCAAAGATTTGACAATAGCTAAAAGTTCTTTATTAGTGACACAATAATTTCTTTCAGGTTTGAACAGAACTTTGCTAAAATAGGCTATAACTTTTTCTTGGCCATCTTGAATCTGTGACAAAATTCCACCAATAAATAGCAGTGTTGCTTGCATTAGTGTCCACAATAAATGTCTGATTTGGTTGTGGATATGACAACACCGGGGATTGCACAGGGCTTTCTTTAGGTGTATAAAAGCTACTTGACAATCTTCAGTCCATTCATAGCTGTTGTTGTTTTCCGTAAGACGATGTAATGGTCTAGCAATATCGGCAAACCCATGTATGAAGCGTCTGTACTAGGTACACAATCCCAAAAACTTCTAATTTCATGCTTATTCTTTTGATATAGGCCAGTTCTGGATAGCTTCTGTCTTCTCTGGATCGGTTCTTACTCCATCTTCTGTAATTATATGCCCCAGGTACTTGACTTCTTTCTGGAACAGGTGACATTTCTTTGGGCTAAGCTTCAGCTGGGCGGATCTAAGCTTTTGAAAAACCTCTTCAACATTTTTCAGGTGGTCATCAAATGTTTTTCCAAGAATTATTATGTCATCCAGGTATACTAAGCATGTTTTCCAAGTTAGTCCCCGTAGTGTTAACTCCATCAAACGTTCAAATGTAGCAGGGGCATTGCATAGTCCAAAGGGCATAACATTAAATTGTCACAGTCAGGTCCCGGTCGAGAAAGCGGATTTTTCCTTGTCTTCCGGATGAAGTTCTACTTGCCAATAGCCACCTTTTAAGTCTAATGTGGAAAACCATTTTGACCCCGTAAGTGTGTCCAATGTATCATCAATTCTTGGTAGTGGAAAACTGTCCTTCTTCGTGACGTCATTCAGTCTTCGGAAATCAACACAAAATCTGGTAGAACCATCTTTCTTCTTAACTAGGACTACTGGAGATGACCATGGGCTCTGGGATGGTTCTATAATGCCTTGATTTTGCATGTCATCAAGTAACTTTTCTACTTCTTCTTTCTTGGCTAAAGGAATTCTTCTGGGTGGTTGTTTTATCGGTGATGAGTCTCCAGTGTTTATTTGATGTTAAACTACACTGGTTTTACCCAAATCTTTTTCGGATAAAGAGAAAACATCTTAATTTCTTCTTAAAAGTTCTTCCAGCATAGATACTTGGTCACCCATTTTGACCTGTTGAGGAAAATCTTCCAGTATCATCATTCTGACAAATACCATATTTTCTTTGGTTTGCACCAAAGTTCTTGCTGGTAGAATTCCTTTAGCGTATAAGGGACAATTTTATAATGGTTTGACCAAAACGATTTCACCTTCTTCTGAATCTTCAAACCTTGCTTGTATGATGCTTTCTGAGTTTGGCGGTAGAATAACATCTTTCGTGAGAACTACTTCTCGAATCGATGTTTCACTGCTTCGTGGTAGTCTCATTACGATCTCTTCTTTATTGGTTCGTAGTACCCGTTGTGGAAGGTCTAGTACAAACTTCTGATTTTCCATAATGTCAAGGCCAAGGATAACTTCGTCCAGGATGTCGGCAACAAACACGACGTGGATAAATGTTGTTGTTCCTAGGGTTATTCTGGCTTCATGTATGCCTTTAACTGGTATAACTTCTCCATTAGCAGTTTCCAAAAGGTAATTCTTTACAGGGCGGAATATTTTACAGTGAGCTACGATGTTCGGTCTCACGATGGTATGTGTGGAACCAGTATCTAGTACCATCTCGCATTCCCGACCGCATACATTTCCAGGTACTACCAAGCTGGTGCCATTGTTCTGCAGCCGGGATACTCCAATGGTTGTTGTTAATGGGGCTTCGTAGCACCTAGCCAGCTTTCGCCCCTTGAAGCTGGCTACTGGGAGTTTTCCGGATTACTTGCAGGGGCGTTTGATCTGGTACAATTTCTTTAAACGTCCCCTCTTTGCCACACTTCCAGCAAATAATGTTGTTTCTTCGACGAAAGGTCTTACTTTGGCTATCTCCATCCGCTTGCTTTGTACGTACTATTTCTTGCCACTCTTTAATCACCTTTGTCAAATCGTTGTTCGAATAGTCGTTTTCTGGTACAAAGTTCGTTCTTCTTATTCTTGCTTGACTCCTGGACGTTTGTTTTGCTGTTTCGAATTGAAGTGCATAGGCAAGTGCTTCAGATATCTTCTTTAACCTGGCTATTCTCAAAGCTTGATTCATATCTGGATCACGTAGACCATTAATAAAACTGCCTACCGCTAATTCTTGTTTTATTTCTTCCGGGTAGGCTGGATATGTCAGGTTAATTAGACGTACAATATCGGCTTCGTACTCCTGAAGACTTTCATTGTATTTCTGTCTTCGCCCTTGAGGTTGCGCTTTATAAACTTGCGGTGTACTTTTTTAAAAATAAAGTAACCACGTGCGGACGGCAGCTCTTCGTCGGTAGGCACTATGGGAGTGTGTAAGGAGTGCTGTACACATATATTTAGGGCGCCACTCAGTTAAAAAAATGTTCATAGTCTCTATAACTGAGAATTAAGAGAGCTAGGTTTGTTTAGTTGTATAAAGAAATAAAAGACTGAGATAAGCTCTACAAATCATATAATAAAGAATTTTTCCTTTATTTGTGAAATTTATTTACAATGCTTAGAAAAAATCTAAGTAAGAGTGTCAGATAAAATAAAAAAATTAATATATACACTATGGCAAACTGCCATAATATTTCAAGAATACCAAACGTTTATTTCTTATTCTATAAAATTATTTAGTTACTATTCCTAATACACTAGAAAAATTGTGCAAAAAAAGGTTTTAGCTTATCAAACAAAAGAAAATAATATCCAATTTTTCAATTTCTATAGAGAGAAACAATACCAAAGAATGTAGGTAATACAAAAAAACCTGGCCTGTTGTGCTGATTCCAGGGGTGTCTTGTATTTGGCTTATTTTTGGATGCTTATTTCCGATGGATTAGGGAAATTGGTAAAACCATAAATCAAGCTACATTGACTGGATGGTGAAATGTACCCCAGGAATGTACCCAAAAAAAACCCTGCAAAGAATTTTTGCAAAAATTACCCTTATGTTTTTAGAAAATTTTGAGTTAATTCCTTACCTCTATCAGAGGGTTCACAAACACAAAATTAATACAATTTTGTACAAAAAAATTAGATTTAGGTTTAAAGATAGCTTAAAAACACTTGTGACCAGCAGCAAACGGTCAAGGTAAGAGAGGCTGCTGAAGGCAGTTTTCCGTCTTGTCGTTCAAAGTTTAGTAGGCTTTTGCCAAAGTTGCCGAAAAACGAGACACACCAGGAATTTTTGTTACTATAAGTAGAATAAAAATTAAATAAAGTAAAGAAAAAGGACGATATTGCCACAGTGTGTTACGCGGTAGCACGATCTGCCGAGACTGGTAACCTCCCACAATTTAAATTATTAAAAATTAAAGGGCCAAAATGTTGTCATTTTGGGCGAATACGCCAGTTTGTTAATAAAATTGTTATTATAATTAAATCGAAAGCATCATTTAAAAATAAATATGCTACAAACTTCCTGCAGGTGGGTTTCGCCGTACCTCATTTCCAGGTACATGACAATCGATTCGTAGTCGGATTGCTTTTCTTCGGGAATATTTCTTAATACCACCATGGCCTCACCTCGTAGAGCGAGTACTAGCGCACGTGCTTTTTCTGGTAAACTCCAATTATTACCACTGGCAGCAGCTTCAAATTGTCTAAGGTACGTAACGCACGGTACCTTTCCATCAAAAGTTGGTGGTTTCATAACAATTGCTGGAGTACGACATCCTGGAATGGCACCTGTACTGGCTATATTTTTAATTTGCCGCTGTAATTGTTGGACTTCTAGTTGCATTTGCCCTTGGACTTGATTAACTTTGTCTTCAACTAACTGCTGTATTTCTTGCATTTCATCTTTAGCATTTTCCTTGGAAAGTTTAATTTCAAGCAACATTTGTTTCCTTATCTCATCTTGGCTTTGATAAAATTCTCCTTTTAGACTTTGTCGGATCTTCAGCATCTTTTCTTTTAGTTCTTGTTTCATTTCGGCTTGGCTTTTTTAATGTTTTTTTGAATTTCCTCCATTTGCTGTCTTGTTTCTTCTTGACTAATACGGATTTCGCTCTTCAATAAATTTAGATCTTCTTTCAGGGTTTCTTGACTGATCTTCATTACCTTTAGGTCTTGTTTTAGAGATTCTTGGCTGGTCTTCATTTCTTTTTTAAGTCTTCATTCAACATTTCTTGACAGTTCTTTATTACTTTTAAATTTTCTTTCAGGGATTCTTGACTGATCTTCATGTCTTCTTTTAAGGATTCATGGCTGTTCTTCATTTCTTCCATCATTTTTTTTATTAGTGTACCTATTTCCTCCATACCTGCTGCGTGTTGTCTTGTCTCAACTGGCATTTAATCTTCTTATTACTTCAGCTCCCTCGGGTAATCATGTTCCGCTTCTGACACCAAATTAATGTTCCTAATCACCTCGTATATAAAAACACGTGCTTTCGTTTTTATACCTTTATTAACAATCCAACGTAACTATGGTTACAACGACAAAATCTTTACTTGTCAATGTCTCGAAGTTTACACCACAAAAGTCGAATCTATACTAACTGATCGGAGGTTTCTTGTCGCCCTTTTATAGTATGGTGAAAGAGTAGAGAATGATCTAGAATTTTAGAGAAATATCGAAAAAATTCCATAGTACAGGATGACATAAAATTTCTCAATGGATAATTCGGGCGGTTTCGGAAACCTTCGAAAGTGATGAAAGAACTTGGAAAAATTAAGGTAAATTATTTAAATAAATTAACAAACTAAATTAAATGATCCTAACTCTCTAAAATTCTATAACCTAAACACATTTTTGAAAGTCTGTAACAATACTTTTGTATAGAAAAAGGGTTATTTTCTTTAGTTAAACTAAAATTGATTCAATTAAAGAAGTAACTTAGACAACTTGGATCCCTAAAGAAGGCATTTAAATATGTATTCTACATAAGATAGGCATTACACGTAACATACAACTGCAAATCACTGATATACCTAATAAATTTAAATTCTTTTTGAAAATACAAGGTGATTTTTAAAGATATGTTCTGTATTGGTTTGGCGGATTCATTTAATAGATGTTATTTATTTGGGTACAACTCCAATTCAGAATTAAAAACCAAAAGTCCAAATAAAAATTAAAATAAGTGACTAAAAGTCGACGTTTCGGTGACAAGTCTGCCACCGTTGTCAAGATAAAATTAAATAAAATAAAAATTTAAACAAATAACTATTATTTAGGTTTTAAAATTATAAAATTTTAGCTTTATGTTTAGGAGATTCTGAAAGTCGTTTGACATTAAATGTCAAATATGTTTGTTTGGTTATAGTGGCATAGTGACTTACATAACTGGTTGCTGGTGTATTTATTGTTTATAATACAAAAAGGTGATGAGCTAGTTTATTTTTAGTTTTCCTAAAGATACTTCAGTATCTAGCAATGTTAATCATGTGTTATTTAAATTAACCGATATTGATGCTACACATTTATCTTTATTTAATAATATGTACGCACTTTCTTTAATTTTGCGTTTTTTAGAACAAGTTTCCTTTGCTAAAATACTTGAAGCATTCCAGTTTATTCTGTGATTGTTTTCAAATGCGTGTTTGCAAATTTTAGATTTGTGAAATTCTGTGTTTTTAATGTATGTTTTGTGTTCTTTTATGCGTTTAGCTAATGGTCTACACGTTTCACCTATATAAAATTTATCACATTCACATGGTATTTTATAAATAACATTTTTGTACTCTTATTTATGTTATCTGGTTTTGTTTTTGTTAATTGAGATCTTTTAGTGTTTTGTGTTTTAAAGATTGGTGTATATTTTGGTTAGAACAAATTATTTTAATTCTATCAAATAGACTTTTTACAACTCCCTTTTTGATCATAATTGGGTGATTTGAGTTAAAATTTAAGTATCTGTTTGTATGTGTAGGTTTTCTGTAAATTTTTGTTTTAAAATTGTTTAAGTCTTTTTTATTAGAATGTCAAGGAAAGGTACTTGTAAGTTGTTTTCTTTCTCTAATGTTAATATAATAGTTGGTTCTTGTGAGTTGATGTGTTAAAAAATTATTTAAACAGTGTTCATCATGTTGATAAATAGAAAAAAAAAATGTTATCTATATATCTCCACCAAACTAAAGGTTTATAGTGATAATTTTCTACAAAATTTGACATTTTCCATAAAAATGTTACTTAGTAATGGTGATAAAGGTGAACCCATAGCCATGCCAGAAGTTTGGTTATAAAAATCAGAGTTAGAGTATATTAAATTTACACTAAAAAAGGAAAACCACTCACAACTACCATTAGGATATTATAATAATATGGCCAAGTATAAAAATACAAACATTATGTTAAAAAGTTAAATATTATTAACTACAAGTAAAATAAAAGTAAATGAGAAAGTTGTTTTTGTCTCAACACTTTAAACTACCTGAAAATCTACAGAAAAATTAAATTAATATAGGTGAACAAAGCCGCTTGCACCACTGGTATATTTAGGAAGGTCTTCTTTGACCCACCTACTTTAAATGCCCCGATTTCTTACTTTACCCGTCATATCCGTGATAAAATTACCCTAAGGTAAAATTATTGGCAAACATATTGCTACATATAAAGTAAAATTAAGGCTTTGGTTTTTGTAAAGGTTACCTTAAATCGATCATTTTTACCACAATCTAACCTTTAATACCAATGTATAGAGCAAAAAATATTTTCGTTTTACTAGCACTTATTTTCGCAATTTAAAATAAAAACTGAAAAACTAAAAAATTTTATAATATTGTTTTAAAAAAATATTTTTTATTGGCACCACTAATAACCAAATTACCAACTCAACATGCGCATATTGGATTCACCTACCTTACATAAAAAGTGTATAAATTAGAAGAGAAAAATACTTTCTGACTTGAAGAGAAATTCTAGCCGTTGCTATTAAGGTAATGTGTATATGCCAGTTAGGGTTATTCTTAAATGTGACGCCAACAAGATTAAATGTGTCTTTGGTCTGCAAAACTTGGCCGCTCATAAGTAAAGGATATTTGCTGACGTTTTTGAGATGAGGAACATAATCGTTGTGTTTTAGATGCATTTAATTGTAAGAGATTTTGGCGCCCCCATCAAATATTAAATTAAGGTCTTGAAAAAAATATCTGCATTGTCCTGTGCTTGCTTTCTAAGTCAGGTTAAAGATTGGCTAAAAACACGAAACCCAGGGTCAGCAAAACTATGAATGGTATTTGTTGTGAAAAAAGGTCATTGATGTGCAGAGGAAACACACTTGGTGGTTCAGAGATGGTTGTAGTGGTTTCTTGCTTTCATGTTAGCTTGTCGATTTTCTGGATTAGGATTTTGTTAAAAATATTTGTAAGTTTAATTTTTAGAAGTCTAGCTTTGTAACATTAATTAGAAAACCAAGGTGTGTGGTTAAAGGGTTTAGAGTTCTTTTGGTGAGCAAAATATAGGTTTTAATGTCCAGCTAAATTAATTCTCCTAGTTGCTTACAAATTTCGGATGGATCGTGAGAAGAAAAGCAGATGGTATCCCAGACTAGGCGGCAAAAAAGTTCCTTAGGTCATCCCCGTCGGCTAAGTTGTAGTGCCACACGGCGCGTGGTGGTATGCATTTATTTACCTCAGGATGTACAGAGTAAGATCAGTACTCAAGCCATGATCTGAGCAACCTAGAGGAGCAGTATCAAATGCTTCATAAAGTTTAGGACTAAAAGTAAGAAAGATATCTAAGGATATATTATTATTATAATTAGGGACTATAGGGAAGTAGATGGGTTCCGTAATAAGGTTGGTAAGACAGTTACTGACTGCGAAGATTTCAGCTATCCTAAGTCAGTTTTTGAAAAGCTTAGCTAAATTTTATTATGGATGGACATTGAAATAGCCAAGAACGATTACTTCGGCCATAGGGATTATTAGATGGGTACTTTTAAACGACGGATAAGTTTAGTAGAAGACTTCAGGGAAAGTTTAAGGTAAAGTATGTCGGGCTTCCCGATTCTAGATTGGAAACTCGACTAAAAGCCAGATCGTTGCGAACATAAGCACATACGCCGCCATAGAGACAAAACGACGTTATAAGTTCATTTCCAAAGTAGGTGGCTGGATGAAGTTTTAGAACCTATTTGAGTCTCCGTTAAAAGAGTATACAGGGTAATCATTCTTAAGTCGGCACTATTTCTTACTTCTTCATTATTGGAGATACAAAGTCGGTTAAATTAGTACAGTTGTAGTATTTTTCCGCTGTTTAATTTGCTGCTAACCGAAAAACAATAAATGAACATCGAGTTTTTGATATATTACAGAAAATGTATTTTTTAAATGAAACACCTTTTATATTATATTACCATTCGAAAGCTCTATTAAAGAGCTTTAAAAGGTCTACATGTGATATATCCAATTTTTAATAATTTTGGAAATATGGCCATCTTCGGGAATTTAATAGAAAACCGGCATTTTTTAAATAAAACACTCTGTATATTTTATCACCAATAAATAGATATTTTAAAGAGCTTTAAGAAAATACCACATTTGATTGTCTATCCCTTATAGTTTTGGAAATATGGCCATCCAAATTTAAAAAATAGTAGGTGTGTATATTGTTTATTTTATCTTCTACAGTAAACTTATGCTTATAGCTTAGAGCTGAAGAAATTAACAAAATTTTCAAATTCGAATGGCCATATTTTTTAAACTATAAGAGATAGACGTATTAAATGTATTTTCTAAAAGCTCTTTAAAATATCTATTTAATGGTGATGTAATATACAAAATGTTTTATTTATAAAATGCCGGTTTACCATTAAATTCCCGAGGATGGTCATATTTCCGAAACTATTAAAAATTGAATATATCACATATTGACTTTTTTAAAGCTTTTTGATAGATCTTTTGAATGGTTACGTACTATACAGGGCGTTCCATTTAAAAAAGTACATTTTTTGTAGTTAATGAAAAACCCGATGTTCATTTGTTTTTCGGTTGGCAGCACGTTAATCAGCGGAAAAAGTATAACAACTTTACTAATTTAGCCGACTTCGTATCTCCAATCATAACGAAGTTAGCAATAGTGTCGTCTTAAGAATGATTACCCTGTACTGGGCTTAGATATATGAATGTGATGATAAACTGAGTTAAGATTGGTATTAGGCCCACATACATATATTTGTGTAAGAAATCGAACTTGTCCATGGTGGCCCCCTGGTTGCACCTCTCGCCCGTAGGGAAGTCCGAATGAAGGATTATTTTACCTCCGGAACATTTTTTTTGGGTAACAAAAAGGAGTACCCGAAACGTCCATTAAGGCTTCACAGAGAATAATTCTAGGTACAAATAATGGTTATCAATAAAAAGCAAAGTAAGTACCTATTCTGTTTTAAAAATAATACGATATAGTCGCTACAAGCCCTAATTGTAGTTTTTAATAGCTTAAATATAAAAACACTAGTGATAGTGTACAGGGT
Source organism: Listronotus bonariensis (assembly GCA_014170235.1). Lineage (NCBI taxonomy): Eukaryota > Metazoa > Arthropoda > Insecta > Coleoptera > Curculionidae > Listronotus > Listronotus bonariensis. The sequence continues at coordinate 69,417 of JACEGR010002437.1, read as the reverse complement.
GTCCAGATTTCGTTGCAATTGCGGGGTATCTTGGTTATTATTAGAGATAGAGACTTGTGGTTTTCGCGAACTGTTGCTAATTTTTGATGAGACACAAGATGACACTGAAATATTTTTCATGTTCCTCTTCGTTCCTAACTACAGGGCAACATTCATTTTTTCCATTTTCGGATCTCCCTTGTATTTCAGTTGTCTTGTGACTTACAACAAGAGTAAAAACTGATATTAGTATATACCCCGCCCAGCACCCCTATTCACCCCTCAGTTCCTTAAGTTTGCTCACTTATTATTAATTAAAAACTGAACGTTTTGGATCAGCGTCTATACTCAAAACAGTGTCCAAAATCAGTATGTATCTATAATTTTTATGAAAATATTTGATTTAAAAACAAAATAGTAGAAAACCGTGTATAATACTGTAACCAAACTTATTACTGAAGTTTAAATTTTGAGGATCATTAGTTTCATACATGGTTTTCTATTATTTTAATTTAAATCAAATGTTTTTTTTTTTTTTTTTTTTAATTAGGGATACATACTGATTTTGGACACTATTTTGAGTATAAACACATTGGCGCTGATAAAGTTTTTAATTAATTATTAAGTTAACAAACCTAAGGAACTGGGGAGTGAATAGGGGTATTGGGTGAGGTAAAGTAGTTAAAACTTTTATAATGCTGTCAAATTTAAACAAATTGTGAACTGATGGAATACTTTATTTTTTTGTTATGAAGTCTATATCTTGGTCCACTATGCAAAATTCAATTTTAAAATTAAAAACATCAATTTAGGGTCTATAAATATAAAATAGCTATTGAGTATTTAACATTTTTAAAAGGTCTCATCTGCTTTAATTTACTAAATAAAAAATATACAGGGTGTGCAATTCAAAAAATCATATGTTTGGTTCATATCTCGACAAATATAAAATTTAACAAAACTCAAACCACACCACTGGATTCTACGGAAAATTATCTACCAATATTAGTTTTTAATTTTGTTGTAAGTTGCAAGACAACTGAAATACGAGGGGGTCTCAAAATTTAAAAAAAATATCGCCCTGTATGTCCGAAACGAAGAGGGCCATGAAAAATATTTTAGCATCACCTTTTGTTTCATTAAAAAGTAGCAACAGTTCGCGAAAACCGCAAGTTTTTATCTTTAATAATAACCAAGATACGCTGCAATTGTAACGAAATCCGGACACCCTGTACTATAAGAAATGCCAAAAACTATTATTGTAAAGTGGTACAAAAAAATTACCCGATTAATTTTACAAAGTTGTGTAAAAGCTATACTAAATTATTTTTAAAACAAAACATAGTTTGCTATTTATTAGTTGTCCTTATAATTCACCTAAAATATTTTACCAATTTTTTTTTCAATGTTAACTATTGTTTGTCCTAAATTCCTAAGTTTATGCATATAGGTTAAAAATCACCCTATATACAGAGATAAAACCTTCTTTTTCTTAAATATTTTTTGGTAAATTTATTAGAGTCACCTCTTTTAAGATGAGAAAATAAATACATGTCCTACAAAAAAGAGGTTTGCAACTTTTTATGACAGTTTAGGCAATAATGTAGCCAGAAATCAAAAATGTGTTTTTTTTTTAACAAATTACGATGGCTATAGCTTCAGGCAGGTGCGTTTTAAGGCATACGTTTATGGAAAAAAATCTTTATTGTGACCTGTCAAATAAATTCTTAAAATATGTGTGCTGAATTTTGCCATCCTCTATAACTTTTTTATAACTTTTGAATTGATTAGTAACATTAAATAAAAAATTGTTTTGCACTTTTAAAACCAAGTTTTTAGCACCTGATAAATTAAAAATAAAAACCAACCCATTGGACATGCTATTTTAAAAATAGGAGTTCATTTAAAACTCTATGGGGTGTATAGGCTGTGCTATATACTTTTTAACGTTCCCCGTGGGCCCCGGCTTGCTTGCCTTTTGAAATTAGCAGTATATTCAAGAGGATTTTGAAAGACGCTATTGTGGCTACAATTTGGCCTTATTCACAACATTTTCTAAAGCAGCTAGTTTGTTAGCAGCCTGTCCAAATATTTTGAAAGCAGTGATAAAACGACATACATGTATCCATCGAACACGCATATAAGGAGTATTTTATACAAAACTTTGCAAAGTAGGAATGTTATCTTTACAGTGTGAGTCTCTAGCTATTTAAATAACTTAAAATTATCCTACATTGTAGACAAATACTTTAGTGTTTTTTGTCATATCTTTTCTAAAAAATAATATGTATGCAGTATGACCCAGAGAAATAGAAAGAATGAAATAATCTGGAATGGAGAACGGGCTCTCGGACTTGTCAAACGTAACATTTTATGTCTTGTATCGTTTGAAACGAAAGATTTTTGTTTTTTTTTTTTCACTTGTTAGATTATTTTCATGTTTAAGACCACCAGAGCCAATTATTTTAATACATTCTTTTGCAAGAAAGAAAATTGCAGTATTTGGTAAGATAACAACACAGTCGAAGTCGGTATTACAAAATACTTATAAAATTACGTTTTTTTTATTTATATATGTATAGTTTTATATGTTATTTTATTAATAATAGTCCGAAAATGTCAGAAAATATTCATGCACCCCAAGGAGGACAAATAGCCAGGAATTTGCTACCGGAGTTTCTGTGGTAATGATACACGCTTTTGAGGAATCTTGGTTCTTGTGTTTCGCCATCGATTACACGAGGCATATTCAGGGATCTTGCCTTTGCGAGATTAGAACAATAATTTCAGTTTAGTGTTCCAATCTGTATCTCCAAAATTTCTGAAGATACCTCACGCAGCCGATGGAATAACGTCGGTAAACGATTTTAATTTGACGCGGTCCAAACCCAAGAACCAAGATTCCTCAGTTGACCGAGGCCGTAAAAGCTTCTGTTCTATGTTACACACGCTTTTATAACCAATACCAAAAACCTTTTTTTTATATCTTTATACCAGATTGGGATAAAATTTGACACACCTATTTAATGTCATTAGGCGCTTCTAAAGCTCTACCTACATTAGGATTATTGGGTTCAGTGGCTTCTTACTGGACACTACAGACAATATTATCGAGAAAAAAAGTACGCCTGACGTACTGACCTTTCCTGTTTTTTCCCATTAATCAATTAAAAATGCAACTTTTTAGTCTGTTGTATTTTTTTCGTATTTCGCTTTGTTTTCGAGAAAAAAAATTAAACTCTATTTAGGTGATAATAAAAAGTATCCATAAACTGCATAAAATTAAAACCAAAATTAAAAAATAAACAATTTTGACCTTAGCAAATAAGGAAAATAATAATGTTCAATAAAATACACGACTGCCCATTTATTTTAAAGCATATGATTTTTCATTTTTGTCTTTATTACCATTGTTGCCTATGAGTACTTAAAAAAATAAAGTGGCTTAATTTTTTTCTGGAAACAAAACTAGATACGTTTGTTAAATTTTAAATTGTTTAATAGAAGAAAAATTTAAAAACTTTTGTGAAAAGTCAGTGGCTTAATTCTCATTAAGATAGGCGGTGGTGCCCATTGAGTCACCATTGGATCCAATAATCTTAATTAATCTTAACCAAGGTAAAGCTTGAAAGATATTTAAAAAACATTGACTTTTTTCAAACTTAAACGTCATGTATCTCAGAAATAAAGCCAGTCCGGACGTATATGTTTATAGGAACTTTTTGTCATAAAAATACAAAGCGGTAGGGGAACCAAAGGGAGGGCCAGTGTATATTCCACTAATCTAAAAATTTGAGAGTGAAGTAAAGAAAGTGGAGGGCTACTGAGTAGTAAAAAATTGCATTTTGACATTTAACTGTTTTTTTTATTTTGAAGAAAATAATTTAAGGATTACTAAATAATCCAATACGATCCGAACGATTTTCACAAGCTGAAATAATACCAGTATTTTTTGACATATTTAAAAATCTGAAGCCGCTTTCCCCACCGATGAAAAGGTGTATATTATATAATTTGTTTCTTATCATCTAAGATTTGAAACCCAATAGGTCTCCATAAGGCTCGAGCTAATCCCCATTTAGTATTATGAGCTCCACTATTGTAAGAAATCCTCCCCTTAAGTTTCGTACCGTAATTAGGAAACGCCCTATATAATAACCAAACGAACTCCTAATAAAACATAATGTAATTAACAAATGGCAAAGCTCATATTTCGGCTTTTAGAGAATTTAAAGTAAACGAAAAGATAATATGTTTAGCTTTTTTGACTTTTATCCTGTCTTTAACGAACTCATTAACTTTAGAGAGGTCTTAAAAACATGAGATATAACTATGTACTTATACCAGTCTACCAATGCACTATGTCGGTAACACGGGGCCCGCCGACGTCTTTTTTGCGGCCCTGTAAATGTTTTTCTTCTTTCTTTCAACTATAGAAAAAAATGCTTCTTGTCTCGCAAATGAGCATTTGAGAGCCATTCTACGAATTGCGACTTCAAATATGACAGGTAACATACCAGAAATAGCCTTCCGAATACAACCTCAAGCATCACACTAAGAATTAGTTGCTTTGTAGTTTTCATTTTTATTTTCTTATTACAAGTATTACGTTATCATATTATTACAAATAAAATTTTGCATGTTTATTAAGTTTTTTATTATTTTTTTTTTTGTATTACAACCACAAATTATCTAATTTGTGTTACAAGTGTGTTTCGTCTTTAGACGATTTTGCCACCATGGGGCCGTTTAGGTATTACGTAAGCAGATTTATTACAATTATTAACCCTCCCCTTCTCCATGTCATCAAAAGTAAGCAAAGTCTTACCTCCCTCCCCCATGCTTACGGAAACATTTGTTGCATGTTTCTTTTAATGTTTTTCGTCTTTTTTATTGTTTTATAAGCAGCAGTTATAATTCTAGAAATAGGAAAATGACCTTAGTATAGAGGACTTGAGCATAAAAATATTTTTTTAAACAAACTTTACTGGTCGTATTCAACATAGAGCAAGGTACAAATATTACAATATTAATTAGTATTACGAACAAAACAAACATTCTTAAAATTTTTGGTTTGTATATTAATGTTTACATCAAGCCATTCAAATACAGAAATACAAAAAAAATAAAATCGTTTATTATTGTGACCAGTTGACAGAGTCAATCATAAGAAATAAATCTGTTTTATAAAGTCAGTATTCCCATCTCGCAGAGTAAAGATCCCTGAAGATGCCTTGAGCAATCGCTGGCAAAACGTTGGTTGGTGGTAGAGGAGCTTTCCTCGCCTGAGGAGGTACCACCCCACTCACCCTTTAAAGGACCCGTTAAGTCCTAACGGACGTTTTGGGTTCAGGGTAAGTGAGTCAGTTTTCCTTTTTCCTTCTTCTTTTCTTTTTTTTTCCTTCACCCCATAATTATGTAAAAAATGATGGCGGCACACTCGGCAGTAAAACATTCCGGAGGTAAAATACCCCTCTATTCGGATCACGGTCGAGAGGTGCATCCGGGGGCCATCATCGAAAGGTTTGATTTTTGTTTGCAAATATATGTGGGCTTAATACCAATATAAACTCCGTTCACTATCACCTTGAGTCATCTAAGCCCCACATACTGTTTCTAACGAAGACACAAATAAGTCCTAAAACTTCAACCAGCCACCTTCTTTTCCCAGGCTACGAACTTATTTCGTAAAAGTATTTTTCTCCTTCCAATTTATACAATTTGTATGTGTCCCAAATTCGACCCTCTCTGGAATATTGTTCTCATGTCTGGGGAATGGCATCCCCTACAACCCTCAGCATTCTTGATGCCATTCAAAGAAGAGCTGTTCGTCCTATTAATGATCCTTTACTTACTCAAAGACTTTCTTCTCTTGCCCATCGTCGAGCTGTGGCAGATCTATCGCTCTTCTATAGATACTTTTACGGCTTCTGCTCCGACGAATTATCCAGTATAGTCCCTCCTCTTGCAGCTCCCAACAGAGAAACTCGTGGTGCCGCGCGTATGCATCCCTATACGGTCCAATTGGACAGGCCCCGAACTTCCCATTTCGTTCGTTCTTTTATCCCTAAAGTTTCTAGAGTGTGGAACCTACTGCCAGCGGAGGTCTTTCCTTCCCCCAAATCTTCAAGTTTTTAAGTCCCGTGTTAACAAACTTCCTCTTACCTTGCTTAAGACACCCACGGTACGTTAGCATTTAGGCTTTCAGCCTTCGTGGATTGTCCAAAGATAAAAAAAACGATTTTAATTTGAGGCGGTCCAAACTCAAGAACCAAGATTCCTTAGTTGACCAAGAACGTGAAAGTTTCTGTTCTATGTTACACACGCTTTTATAACCAATATCTCAAATGGTTTTAACATTAACCTTATAAAAAAATCATAGTCGATTGGATTTATTCTTAGTCACTAATTGCAATTATTATTCAATTTTTATTTAATTTAACGCCACATTTCGTTCACTAACTACATTTTGAACTTTTGTATTTGAATAAGATTTTTAAAACTTTTAAAAATTTCTGGCGTAATTCTATTTGAAACTACATTTAGACATTTTGCGCCATAATCCCCATACTCGATTCTAAGCGAGTACTTAATGTATTTATTATTTGTATAAATTACCGAAAATGTGTTTTGTTTTAAAGCATGGGTGCAGTTGGGAGTACTTAGCCGCTTAACCGATGGTTAAGCGGAGTGTCAAAAATGAACAAGTTAGATGTACTGGAAAACATGTTGAGATTGGAAGGTGTAGATGTGATGTGTATAACTGAACATTGGTTACGACCTCTGTTAGATAATCTGCAGATAGAGGGCTACTCTGTGCTGTCTTCATTTGCAAGAAGTAACTTAAAACATGGTGGTTCTTTAATATTAGTAAAAAATAAAATTAGGGATTATTTTAAACCGTTTGATAACATAACGAGTGCATCTGTGGAGGGACATTGTGAGTTAAGTGGAATATTTTCTAGAGATTGTTGTGTTGTTTGTTGTTATCGTCCTCCTTCTGGAAGCATAGGTTTATTTATTGACTCGGTAAGCACAGTTCTCTCATCGGTATATAATCACTGCAAAAATTTAATTTTCTGTGGAGACTTAAACATAGATTATAATAAAGAATCTGCACATAAAGAAGAACTATGCGATATGTTTAATTCTTTTAACCTAAATATAACCACATTTGTACCCACAAGGATATATACATACTCTAACGGCCACATAAGCTCATCCATATTGGACTATGTTGTTACAAATATTCCTGGTTCTTTGTATAAATGTTCTGTCTTTAATCCTCATATAAGCGATCACTTGGCCCATAAGTTTGTCTTTGACCTGGTTTCTCAACAGGAGATTGTTAAGGATGTAGAATTAACGCCTAGAATATGTAGAGATTTCTCTGATCATAATATTTCATTATTTTCTAATATGATAATGTCACAAAAATGGTGGCAAATCCTGGATGTTTCTTGCGGTAGTGATAAATTGTGGACACTGTTTGTTGAAAATATTGTAAACTGTTTAAATTGTTGTTGTCCATACAAGAGTAAAAACCAAGTAAATTTTCATCCCAGTGCGATTGGTACGATGATAAATTGTCGAATATGAGGGAAAAACTAAACGAGTTGTACTGGATACAGCGTAACACCGGTGATATTGTCGTTTACTCGGAATACCGTAACCTTAAAAATTGTTATAAAAATCAAATAAAAAAGGCAAAAAAATCATGTTTTAAAAACAAAATAACAAACTCTGTTAATAAAACTAGGACCATATGGGGAATAATCAATGACAAATTGAATAAAAACACAACAGTACATCGGCAAATAAAACTAAATATTAATATGCAGACAATTTCGGATCCTTTTGAAGTGGCTAATGAGTTTGCGAAACATTTCAGCACTGTCTCGACAACTAAACTTAATCTTAAATATGGCTCAATTAGTCCTACCTGTACAGTTCCCCCATTTGCTCAAAACAGTATTGTAATAGATTATATAAACAAGGAAAAGATTCTTAAAATTATTGATGGTTTGAAAAATAAAAATTCTGCTGGTCCCGATGACATAAATGTTAAAATAATTAGGTCAATTAAAGATTTTATAATACAACCCCTAACTTTTTAGTAAACCGTAGTCTTGAAGAAGGTGTTTTTCCAAAAATACTCAAAACTGCCAATATTATACCGATTCATAAAAAAATAGTCATAGTGATGTTGAAAACTATAGGCAAATATCTATTCTTAGTATATTTTCAAAAGTTTTCGAAAAGTCGGTGTATGACATAATTATTAATTTTCTAGGTAAATATAATATTTTGGATCGATCTCAACACGGATTTATAACAAATGGATCCACTGAATCTGCTGCCTATAGTCTAACAAATTACATATCTCAATACATTGATGAGGGCAAGCACGTAGCCACCGTATTTTTTAATCTATCTATAGCTTTTGACACTATTAACAAGGACTTCTTAGTTGCCAAACTTTACAATATGGGTATCCGTGGCCCAATACTACAGTGGCTAAAATCTTATGTGTCGGATAGAGAAATGGTTGTTAAGTATGGTGGTACAAGTTCTGAGGAAAAAGCGGTTGAGCTTGGCGTTCCTCAAGCTCAAGTTCCGAGCTGTGTACAAAAACAAGTAATGTATGTAATGAGATGGAAGTGTGGTGTAAAAGCAATGGTTTAATACTAAATGTGAACAAGACTAAATATATGTACATGTATAATAGAAAGTCACTTGCCTATGACTTTGAAAATGGCTTCAACATTAAAGTTTCTAATAGGGTTAGATTTCTGGGGACAGTCTTGGATCCGCAGCTCTCCTTTATCAATCACATTGAATATGTATGTGCGAAACTAAACTCAGCCTATTTTGCAATTTTAAGTCTTAAAAATACTCTTGATATTGATGGTCTATTAACGGTCTATTATTCTTTAGCGTACAGTCATATGTCATATAATGTGGTCTGCTGGGGAGATGCGGATGTACGATGCTCCCGTATTTTTGTAAGCCAGAAAAGAATCCTAAGGCTTATATTTAACATAAATGTGCGCGAAACTTGCAAGCATGTTTTTAAACAAAAAAAATCTTAACTTTTCCATGTCTTTATATTTTAAGGTGTTTAATGTTTGTCGACAATAATAGAATGTTATTTGAAGGGTTGGGAAATAGCAGTGCATACAATACACGCGGCAGAGATCTTCTCACAATTCCAAAACACAATACAACATTTTTTAAGAGTTCGCCAAAGTACAACTGCATACATTTTTATAATAAATTACCTTTTGAGTTGAGAGCGTTACGTGGAGTAATGTTTGCTCGAAGGGTAAAGAGTTTTCTGTTGAAAAATTCTTTTTATTCGTGTAGGGACTTTTTGCAGTATTAGATATTTTTTTAATTAATCTACAAAAAACGTTTTTGTCAGTGGTCCTTAAAAACAAAAAATAATATTGCCATTCTAATACAAACAAAAAAATTAAAATATTATAATGATGAAATTTGAAAGTACAATTCTGCTAAAAAAAGTGGGACATTAGAAGCTCGTAGATAGGAAGATAGGCAATATTTTAATATTATTTTTTGGGTAAAGACCACTGACAAGCAGAGCTTTTTAGATTTTAACGCAATGGTGTTTAATAACTATAATTTTCCTTATTTTGTGGTGAAAACCCCAAAAAAAAACAGATTTGTATATAGAAAATTTGTCAGTAAACTATTGAAATTTATATATCACAATTGCGTTTTCTTATTGAACAATTTTCTTTATTCTTCCTGACCTTAAAAACAACTTCCCCTGTTTTTAGGTTTCGCTTGAAATTAGATTTTTGAAATTTTTAGGTAATAAAAGTCAAGGTTTAGACACCTCTATTGACTATCAACCTGGCTATCAGCTCAGGATCGAATTTAGAAAAGACAAATTTAACTCGACATTCTTCAACCATGAGCAAGTTTTTAGATAATGACAAACATTCTTATATTAATCTTGCGGCAGACAGCTTAAATGAACCGGGATACCATGAGCAATATGTGAGTTATGCAGATTTTTTGGCCGACCATCTCGACAGGAACTCAAAGAGTTTTTACCTATCACCCACAAATTCCGACTGATCAAAGCGCAGTGGATTTTGATATTAACAAAGTATTTTTAAGATCAAATCAGCAACAAACTCGTAGATTGTGGCTGTCTTACAGTTCCACAAAAAAAGAAATTATACTGCTCCGTATGTGTAGCTTTCTGCGGTACTAATGAAACAAATATATTTACGGAAGGAATGAGTGATTGGAGACATGTTCATCAGCGTATCAATGAACACTAACACTCCAATATGCACGGAAGAAACTGTCAAACTTATTTTTTGTATTCTACTGATAAAACTATTGATAAACTGCTTTTTAAAGATATGATTACAAAACATAATTCAGAAGTCACAAAAAACAGACAGATCCTAGACAGGGTAATCAATGTTATAAAACTTATTGGTAAAAGAGGATTATCTTTCAGGTATATTTCATATATGCTTTGAATGCTTTGATCAACCCTTCTGTAATATTGCTTGAGTAATAATGAGTACGCTTGCTACTTGCTTGGTGTCATTGATTACGCAACACTGCAGAAGGGTTGAGCATTATCTATCTCCTATCTATGGCTTTTTAAAAATATTATACATGCAATATGAAAGTTCCCTTTTCCCTTTTGCTTTTGCTAAAGATTTACCAATCCACTTGGAATATAATATTTGATATGCATATCAACCCTACATATTATATCTATTATATTGGAGAAAACGTATTTTTTAGGGGGCTAATGAATCAACCTATACAATGGATAATGAAATTTTGATCATGGGAATTTTTAGAGATAATTATGCTAATTGGAAAATACGATATTATCTTAAAGACGCATTTAGATAAGATAATCAAGCAAAGCAAGGAATATAAAAGTCGTGGAGTTAAACAGCGAGCTGGTAATTTTTTGACATATCTTTCCAAAACTACAGTTAACAATATTGTTTTTGCGATATCCGCAAAAATCAAAGAAATTATATCCAAAGAAATTGTCCAGGCAGTAATGTATGCAGTGGAATTAGATACAACACAAGACATTTCTGTCACAGATCAATGCTCAGTTGTAATCAGGTACGTTTGTGAAGGTTTTGTAATCTGTAAAATTTTGCAAAGCTCAGCTCTGAGAAAACAAATTATATATTGTTCCTATTTTTAGATATGTTTATCAAAGCAACATTAATGAAAGATTGTTAGGAGTTATTCCATGTCACGATACTTCTGGTAAGGGTTTCCATAAATTGCTCAAAAATGTACTGGAAGATAATGGATTGAAAGTTGAGAATTGTGTCGCAGACTCTACTGATGGTGCAGCAAGTACGCAAGGAAAATATAATGGCTTTTTAGCAAAAGTGGCAGAAGAAAACAATGAGCATGTACATATATGGTGCCACAGTCATATTCCAAATCTGGTAGTTGGCGATATTATGAAATCTCACATTAAAGCAGCAGGGTTGTTCACTTTGTTAAATTCTCTAGCTGTTTTTTTCAAGGATTCACATAAACGAATGGACATTTGGCGTGAAATGTCTAATGATCCCCAGAAAAGATCACTTCAAACGATAGGCGAGACTAGATGGTGGGCAAAAGAGGTGGCTCTTAACAAAGTTTTCAGCAATTTCGGTGACACAAATGCTTGCCTTTACATCGATGTCATTCAGTCTCTGTCTATTATATCAAACAATCCAAATTTTAACGGTGATACTCGTGGAACTGCCAAAACCTCTTAGATGGCTTAGTAAAATATGAAAATATTCTTTTAAGTCAAGTGTTTTTAAAAGTATTCACAGTTACGGGTCCTTTATCGCGTTATTTACAGACAAAGGGCTTAAACCTTCTTATTTGCAATTCTATGGTAGAAAACTCTATTCAAGAAATTAAGTCCATGCAGAGAAATATGACTGAAATAGAAAAAGCTACGAATACATTTTTATCATGGGCCACTTTTGAACTTGAAAAACGAGACTTGGAACAAATAGAGATAGAAGAAGATTTTTCTGAAATTCGTCACAGAACTAAAAAAATGTTTGACGAGAAAGCCGTTGACGAGCAACCTCAAACACAGAAAGATAAATTTCGAGTTGGAACTTATAATGTTCTTCCTCGACGTCGCTTGTGAGTCTATGGTGTCTCGATTCGCAAAAATAAAGATTTATGCAAAGATTTTGCTATATTGGACCCCAAATATTTTAAAGACTTAAAAACGAATGGATTTCCCGAAAATACAATGCAGTTTATATTGCCTAAAATAAAAAAAAATTGATAATACGGCAACCTTGGGTAGATTTTTTGAAGAACTTACAAGTTTCATTAACAATTGAAATCAATACAAACTAAGCCTAAATGAACTTCCAAACACAAAACATAAGTATCATTTAGAGAATTTAGAAACGGTCGATGTGGAAGGACTGAAAGGTAAAGAAAACAATATTTTTGCACAAATATTACAGAAACTTTTTGCCAAAATTGTATAATCTGTTGTTACATAGTTATATTAAAATATAACATGTATCAAGAAGCTTATCCGATGTTGTCACTAGCTTATCAATATATTCTTACAATACCAATATCTCAAGTTAGTTGCGAAAGATCATTTTCAGTGCTAAAAATACATAAAAAATCGGCTAAGAAATTGGTTATCCGATGACCTATTGGAGGCATTTATGTTAATGAATGTTGAAAAATCGGTATTGAGCCAAATTGAAAATGAGGAGATCATAAATAAAATTGCAGCATCGAGTTCATTATTAAAAAATCATTAAGCTATGAATAATAACTAGCGTACCTACTGTTATATATTAAAATTTTGTACGATTTTTACTTTTTTAATTTGTCATTATTTGTGAAACATATAATATTAATAATATTAAAATATTAAAAATAGGTGGCTTCGTTTTCTTTACTGTGAAATTTTTGTGTTCAAATGAGGGCCGAATAAAAAATATTGCCAGGGCCGGTTTGTTCGAGCCCATCCAACCCTGCGGTGCACATCATCACCCTGTAAAATTTTAATAGTAAAAAAATTAAAAAAAACCTGGAGCTGTAAGCTTGAAATGTGGGTATTAGTTTATTCATAGTAAGGTTTAAAAAAACTTGACAGGTGTTTTCGATAAGCAAAAGTACCTGCCAAGGGAATTAAAAGATGTGGCTGATTTGGATGGCCATATTTATTTATTTATTTATTTCTGGCCAAGGAGATACTACAGATACCCACTATGGTATCCACAAATTTACAGATTTTAACATATCCTTAAAAATATATAAATGAGTTGTTTACAAAATAATTAAACTAACTAAAACTACTATTACAGATATGATAGAAACTAAAAAATGAAAAAAGAAACAGACGATACAGCGCCGGAAATCGGCTCTGTGCAATTACATACTTTTAATATCGTTTTAACCCGTGATAATGACATTGAAAAATAATCTATTTGTTCAGCACACACATTACTATTTCTTATAATTCTGCAGAAAGGCGAATTCTGACCTGTACTTGTGTTTCTAAATGGCAAGAAAAATAATTCGTTTACCCTTAGAGACCTCTGTGGGACATTAAGAGATATCTTTTGTAGTATGCAAGGGCTCTGAATGAGATTATTTAAAATTTTATACAAAAATATAATATCATTTGTGAATCTGCGGTCACTCAAGGACCTTATATGAAAATGAGTTCTTGCAATAGTGATATCATTATTGGTAATAGTGAAATTTTGTTTAAATGCAATACATTTTAAAAATTTATTTTGTATCCTTTCAAGTCTCTCACTAAATGTGTTCTGCCTAGGGCTCCAAATAACAGCAGCAAAATTTAGTTTACTTAAAACAAACAAATTATACAAACAGATAAATGACTTGATATTTCTAAATTGTCTGCATTTTCTAATTACACATTCCAAAACTAATAAAGTTAGATGTACCTAATGTGGTATTTTCTTAAAGTTCTTTTTAGGTCTTTTTAATGGTACTATAATATACAGGGTGCCTAAAAAAAGGTTTTTTTCCACCCTATATATTATCACCAGTATTACTGTTAAAAAGATCTCTAAAGGTTTTTACGAAAACACCACATTAGGTACATCTAACTTTATTAGTTTTAGAAATATGGCCATCCAAATCAGCCACACTTTTTAGTTCGCCTTGTAGATACTTGTGCTCATCAAAAATACCAGTCAATTTTTTTCCAAACCCTACTATTAATGAGCTAAATCTCAGAAAAATTTTAAGCCCTCAGCTACAAGTTTCTTTTTTATTATTTTATTATTTTTTTTTAAATATACAGGGTAATGATGTGCACGGCTGATGCTTGCCAGATGATGATTGTCGTACTTAGCATGCTATAACTCATAACTCTACAAATTTCTAGCCTTGCAAATCTAACGTTACTCGAAGGGTTTACCCGCTCTGAGACTATTATTTTATACGGTAAAAATTAAAAAGTTAAGGATATGTAAACTTATTACGCTTCTAATAAGAATTAAGAATTATTCTTTAAATTTGGATAGTCATATTTCCGAAACTAATTGAGATAGACATATCAAATGTGGTATTTTTTTAAAGCGTTTTAAAATGATCTTTTAAGTAGTGATATAATACATAAGGTGTTCTTTAAAAAATCATACGTGTCATACCCTGTATATCATATGAGATAATAAAATCCGATTAATGATTAGAAAACTACAGAATTAACCTAACAAGCTGATATTTTTGTTTGTTTTGTACAAAAAAAAATAAGTTATGGGAGGAGGGGTGTAAATTTAAACCTGACAGCCGGTATATATTATAAAATAAGCTTTCGTTCTTCAAGAACCACCTGCTATAATGTATAATATTTGTTTAGTAAAGAGCACCTAATTTTAATTTAGATTGGTAAGTTTCAGAATTTTGGCCAAAAAAATTCATTTCTATCCCATAGTGCAATGTCCGCCTACTGAATATGATTGCTATAATGTATCAATGTAATCAAGTCCTAAACGAGTTTATAGATAAAATTTGCGTTGTATACAGTGCATTTGTTTGCCCTCCCCCCTTTATTTTTAAACGAATTAATTTAAAAGAGTAAAATTTGGGAATATTTAATTGATAGATAAAATTTTAAAATGGCGGCTAAGCGCTATCTTGGAAAAAAACAATTATATGGAGAGGGAAGCCTTGTGGCACCTTATTTCCAAGCTTCAAACGAGTGCTTTATAACTCCTAAAAAATAAATTTAATAACTTTATCTATCACAAAATGGCGGTACTTTAAAAATTGGATTAATACCTGACTTGAATGGTCATATTTCCAAAACTAATAAAATTAGATATACTAAATGTGGTATTTTCTTAAATATCTTTTAAAGATCTCTTTATTAGTAGTATAATATACAGGGTGCTTTATTAAAAAAATATGTACTTTTATTACTCTGTATATTATCATAAGTACCACCATTAAAAGATCTTTTAAAGAGCTTTAAGAAAACACCATAATAGGTATATCTAACTTTATTAGTTTCGGAAATATAGCAATCCAAATGAGGTATTCAGGTAATTTTTAAATTACCGCCATTTTGTTTTAGCTGAAGGTATTAACTTTATATTTTAGGGTTATAAAGTACTTGTCGGGAGCTTAAAAATGGCATGCCCAAGACCCTCTTTTCCATTAAACATTTTTTTTTCAAGAGGGCGCTTAGCCGCCATTTTTAAATTTTCCTCTGGCAATTTTACTTTAAAATATAGTATTTATGCATCAAATTCATATTCCAAAGTTTTACTTTTTATAAATTAATCCATTCAAAAAACTAAAAGGGAGGAGACATTTAAGAAATGCACGTATATGAATAATGTCCTCGTATTTTTAAATACGCTGGATGGACACATAAGCAATTTAAAATAATTTTTTTTACAACTCAATTTAAATGTGCAAGTCAAAAAGTGCAAATTTATGAAACGCTAAATTAAATTTATAGGACATACAGGGTGGCCGCCGAGGTATCCGAGAAACTTCGTATTTACATTTAACAATGAAAATTTTGAAAAAAATCATATGAACATATGTCCTAAACGTCTTAGTTTTTGAACTTTAGAGTGTTAAGAATTAAAAAAATATTGTTTTTTATAATAACTTTTATATGAATTTAAATATTTTAAAAAAGTTGAGGGATTATGCACCAAACGATATTTTAGGGTATACAAGAAATTTTTTTTACCATTGTCGTTCATGAGGTTTAAGTTTAATATTTATTAAGAAAAAATGGTACGTCACTGCATAAAAATATTTTTTAAAATTCCCATTTAGTTTGACACAAATTGGGATTTTTGACTTTTTTATTTGATGCACGAATTCTCGCCATGTTCAAGTCCCTATTGCAAAAGTGATTTTGTACTGTAGAATTTAATATTTTCGATACGAAATGACCATACCTAGAAATGATTTTTATTAATTTATGCAAAATTCATGCATCTAATAAAAAATGGGTATTTTAAAAATTATTTTTATTTCAGAAAATGCAGTGGCGTACTATTTTTATATTAAAAAGTATTTGACTCACGAAGGCTTATGTCTAAATGCCGGAGTACCGTGAGTGCCGAGGTTATTGGATGTTTAACCCATATTTAATCCTGTTTCGTCAACGTTATCCAAGCATTGAAACATGCAGTTGCATTTCACAGCACCTTTTAGACAACGCGGTAGTGCCACCACTGACGTTATTTTTTAAAAGAAGCGCCTACAACAAGCTCGCCGCAAAGCATAGAAGGCTTCCCCTAATTTTTTAAAAATATCTAAATTGATATAAAAGTTTTATTTTTATTTTTAACACCTTGTAGTTCAAAAACTAAGACGTTTAGGACATATGTTCATATAAAGCTTCTTACCAATTTTCATTGTTGAATTTATATCCGAAGTTTCTCGGATACCTCGGCGGCCACCCTGTATAATTACAACAAAACACATTAAACCCAATACTAGAAAAATTAACGCCATTTTAAATAAGTCAATCCCAAAACACATAAAGGCCTTACAAATTTCCTCGGAAAGGTCGGGTATTATAGAAAATTCATGAGAGCTGACATTGCAAAACCTCTAACAAATTGCTAACGAACAGGAAAAAAATGGAACACACTAAAGAATTTTTGCGAGTCTTTTGAACTTATGAAGAAAAGCTATGCAATGACCCAATATTAGTGCATCAAGAATTTTTAAAAATATTTACTGTAACTACAGTAAATTAACTACAGTAGAATTAGTTTTAAGCCAAGATGGAAAACCTATATGCTCTGCATTTCGAACTCTTTACCCCAATAAAGTCGATCTAACCATATAGGAGAAGAAATGCCAATGTGCCGTGATATACTTTAGACCATATCTTTCGCCATTTTAAAATAAGAACAGACCATAAACACTTAACATGGCCTAATAGTTTAAAGGAACCAAATTACAAAATTAGTAAGTTGGAAATTATAATTAAGCCAATATGACTATAATATTTATTATTTTAAAGAAAATTTGGTTGCAGACCTACAAAAAACCCAGATATTAAAAAAATACAACGTGTCCAAGATAATGATGGCCAATATGGGCATCTTAGAAATAGTAAGCGATACGAAGTCAGTTAAAAAAATCAAAGTTGAGGTTTTATGTGCATAATAATAAGCGGTTTAAAAAGTTTTAAAATTTCGGAGATATGAAAAAATATCCAAATAAATAAAGTGCACTCTTGCATTGCCACTTTTTCTGCTTCATTTAATGGTGGGGTTTTATTTTAAATACAAAGTTTCGTTTTCGTGAGACCATCATAACTTTTTTAAATACGGTCCTAATATACTAATATTTAAAGTTAAAGGCCGATTTTAATACAATAATTTAATCTTAATACAAACCTATATTTTTAGAAATTTAAAATGAAAAATTAACTAACTCTACATATACAGTAAATAATTTTCTTTAAAAATTAAGAGAAACTTAACCAAACCCTCCCCTCCTAGCATCACTACCTTTATTTTCTTAAATACGGTCCTGATATTTTAATATCGAAATTTTAAAGCCACTTTTTTTCACATTCACATTGCGAGCTAACCGTTATTTAGACCTGTATTTCTCAAAAATGGGTAAAAATAAAGGGTCTACCAATATAGTCTGGGGGCCAGGGCTGTTTCGTGGCCGATCAGTGTCTATCGAGTTTCAGAGAGTATTCCCATGGATTTTGACTCGCTTAATTCGAATTTCAAATTTGCTTTCGTGTGGGAGGTGGAGGGAATTTGTTATAAACAATTTAATTGTTTATAAGGCTCTAGCTCCTGAACTAAAAGAGATAAAAACTTTTTGATCTGATTTTAGAACCGGAGATATGGCAAAATTTATGCAAAATTAGCAAAAATTACGGAATTTAGGCAAATTTTTACCTAAAACTCGGCTTGACTTCAAGTAAATTAACTCTAAACTAGCGCAAATTGAAAGAAAAAATACCAGCTTTAAACCTAAGCCTAATTTTTAGTCAAAATAATATTTATAGCAGACTTATTACAATTATAAACGAATATTTTTTAATAAAAAGGCATATAATTTGTTTATAAAGTTTTTTACCTACTAAAAGCTTCCATTATAGCTAAGCAAGTTACACATTCAAATTGTACGATTCGAGACGAAGAATTTGGTGTATAATATGTATAATTTAAATATATTTTTAATATGATAAATCAGTTTTAAAGTGCGCATGTCTTTACGCGCCGAACGCCTAAAACAGTATAATATAATTAATATGAGTGTACGTAAGGCTATTAATTATAATATTTTCAAAAATACGATTTATTTTTTTCTAAAATTAATATATACCTATTTTATTTAGCTAATTTATTTCTTACATATTTTCTTATTTATTTTTTAATTGAGTAAACATTAATATTTTATAATGATGCAAGTACAGTATGAAAAATACTATTAAGTTGTCGCGCATTTTTAAATAAGATTGTACTTGTTTAGTTAGTAGCTGCAACTATTAGTTTTTAATAAACATTTATTCGTTACTTAAATATTTAATATAATATTAGTTTTGTAAAATGTAAATTTAAATTTCCCACCATTTTTTAAATGTTTCCAATAATTAAGATGGTACTTGTTAATTGTTAATAAGTATATTCATGCGTGCGGTTCTTTAGTATTTATACAATAGTATAATACTTAACAAGTGTCGAAAGTGATATATTATACATGAGTGAAAATACTGTCATACGACGCGATAGCCGAGTGCGACAATACCATGAGTGTGAATATTAATTTCGACACGGGTCATGTACAATATTTTTTATTTATTAAAAAAAATAAATAGATAAATAAAGAAGAACAAATGTAAGAGATAAATTAGGTAAATAAAATAGGTATTTATCAATTTTAGTGAAAAATAAAATCGTGTTTTTGAAAATATTGTAATTTATGGCTTTTCGTACACTCATACTTATTATATACGGTTTTAGCCGTTCCGCGCGTAATGACACGCGCACTTTAAAACTGATTTATCATATTAAAAAATATATTTTAATTATACATGTAATACACCAAATTCTTCGTCATGAATCGTACAATTTAAATATGTAACTTGCTTTGCTATAATGTAAGCTTTTAGTAAGTAAAAAATCTTATAAACAAGTTATATGCCATTTTTTAATAAAAAATATCCCTTTATAATTGTAATAACTCTGCTATAAATAATATTTTATTCAAAAGTAGGCTTAGTTTTAAAGATACTAATTTGCCCTTTAATTTTAGCTATTACAGAGTTAGTTTACTCGAAATCAAGCCGAGCTATAAGTGAAAATTTGCCTAAATGCCGTAATTTTTTATAATTTTGCAATGGTTTTGCTCTAATTTTGCCATATCTTCAGTTCTCAGCCAAATTATTTTAATATTAGTATCTATATTTAACAATGGTGCAGGTATCCCCACCAAATTGGCCATTACCAGTCGCCACTAGTACCACAACAAGGCCAAGGTTGGCCCAAACTATTTTAATATATTTTTTATAAATATTTTTTCTACTACTGTATAAATAAGAAAACTTTGTGGTCCTAGCAACGCGAATGATAAGGAAAGAGAACCTTCGTGTTACCTGGTTGCTAAGCGTTGCTAGCTACGAAAGTAATATTTTCAGAGCCTGGACAAAAAGTAGGAGTAAAAAAATATATGCTTGTGGGAAATATTAGGATTTATTTATAAAAAGTAACTAATTTATGACAAAATATTTTAAAAAACTAGGTTAGGTATTGACATTAAAAGTAATTGTGCAATTTGAGCAATTAGCAAAAGAAATTGGAGGAATAATAGTTTTTAAATTTGTTGTTGGGGTATCGTTATCACTTTTAACTACGTTAATATTCATATTTTTCACTGTTACTTCATTAGAGAAAATATTGGTAGGAATTTCGTGTAAAATCTTCTTTGAAATTTCCACCTTATTACTATAGGATTCAGCAATATATCCCTCCGCAACAGAAGAAGACTTCCAACCTCCATGCCTTTTTAAGTCCAAAATATCGACATCCGAAGCATTGGCAAGGAACGTAGTTGACGTTCTTCTAAAAGAAAGACCAGTGTATCTACTGATGTCTTCAAGCTTCAAAAACTTCGCAATTTCTTTAGGTACATTTGAAATAGTGTGCTTTCCAATTACTTGATTAACACATTTACCTCTTTCATAACGATACAATAAGCGCTCATCTAGAGCATTCCTTGGTCTCAGCTTAATATATTCCTGTAGAAATCTGACATAAGGAACTGAGCCTTCATCGTTGGTTACTACAAAGTTTCTTTTAACTTTATTTTTAGACTCCACTATTTTTACTATAGCCACGTCATTTCTTATTTCTACATCACTTAGCTTCATTCTGTATATTTCTGTCTGTCCGGCATGCCCTCAGCCACTCCCATAATGGCTATTACTTTAATTGCTAAGTAACTTTGATCAGGCGCGTTAAGTAAAAACCTTATGATTTCTTCTTTTTTAAAATTTTTTGACTTTTTTGCCTCATAACCAACGTTTTTCCTTTTAATAAAAGCAACTAGTTTCTTGAACTCCGAAATATCTTGATTTTTGTTTACGGAAATTGTTAACTTGAGCATGAAATATACAGACCAGAGGGTTGGTGGTGATAAAGACTCAGATTTTTCTTGAAAATACGCCAACATTACATTCTCGTCAATCCGCCCCACATTTTTTGTAGCAAGCAATTCAGAAAACGATTTATATGTTTGATGGTACCTCTCTTTAGATTTGTCTGGCAGAAGTGAGGCACACGCAAGGTTAGCTGCCTTTTGGATGCCATTTTCATATTCATTTAACATTTTAAAATGGGAATGGATTTATACTAAATTAACAATAATTCAATATCTGACAAGTGCTGATGACAGACAATGTCAACAATAAATGTGTTGCTATGGATTAATTCTTAACAGGTAAAATTTCAAAAATGTTCAGATCATAATACTATTACACGATGCGAAAGGCCTTTCAAGCGTTCGGAGGTTTTAAATAGCCTCGGCTTCGCCTCGGCCATTTAAAAACCACCTCACACCAAAAAGTAAACTTTCGCATTTTGTAATGTAAATAACTATTTTTCATTATTGTGTGTAGATATTTACAATTCTTAGGTATTGAAATCGGTGTAATTACTTTATTTACCTTTATAAAAAATAGGAATACATTATTATTAAAAAAATAAAGTTTTGGATTAAGCCTTATTCCCAGTATTTCATTATATAGAATAATCTGAATGTCCTGCCCTGAATTGATATTAAATAATAAATTTTCAGTCATTAGGTTTATAACTTTCTCAATTAAATTTAAAAAATGTTTTCTTACGTAGAACAAAATACTTAAATTATTGGGCGGCTTTATCCACCCTAGGTGGGCGGCATTATAGTACCTTTTGGGCATCTATGTCCTTTTTTTTCTATCTTTTTGACATCCCACGAAGGCATATGCCTAAATACCAGAGTACCGTGGGTGTCGGGTTATTAGATGTTTAACCCATCGTTCCCCCTGTTACGTCAACGTTGTCCAAACGCTGAAACATGCAGTTATGCATTTCACAGCACCTTTTAGACAACGTGGTAGTGCCACCACGGTCGTTATTTTTAAATAACTACTACCTAAATATGTCTCCCCGCTGGGAATCGAACCGGCGACCTCTGGCTTTGAAGATCAAAGCTCTGTCCACTGCGCCACGGGGAAGACATCCTTTGGTAGAGTTCTAAAAACATAAAGTTATTTTTTCGAAAAGAATACCTAATTAAATAATAAATTAAACTAATAAAACCTTTTTTTTTATTGTTGATAAATATTAAACAGACTACAGGCGCAACGCGGCGGTTTAGAGATTTTATATGGGTGCCATTTGTCAAAAATTTTTGAAGAACAAAAAAATGGTCATCATCCCTTCAAAATATCTTCAAGTTACTAAAGCTTTTCTACTTATTCTATTCTTTGGGTGCATTGGCCCTCGTGCATCCACGTACTCGCTGCCACTGGCTGACAATTTACATTATTTAAATTTGCTTAAAGTGAGCAAGGCTTTCCAAATTCTCCTCCTATATTATAGCTTACTGTCCGTTGCCAGTTTAGCGAATACTCGAATCCAGGAGGCCCTGTGACTTCTTGAGGCGATTTTGGCTAATTTTAGTACCGTTTTGGTTGACAGATAAATAATGGGTTACACTTCATTATATAACAATTTGTATGTTTTTGGTAAAGTGAAGTTTAACCAATTATTTATCTGTCAAAAAATAAAGGTGATGGAAAGATTGGGTTAGAGAATTTATAAAGTTTATTCAGGAACTTACATAGACTAAGGGTACATCGTAAAAATCGAATCCGATTGGACGGATCGCATTGAACCTAATACTGTGCCCTTCGTCGTAGAATTTAACAGATGCAGATAATTCGGTTATAAATTCTTTTAAATTTGACAAAGAAACGTATATACAATGACACAAAAAAACTTCTAACCTTACTTTTGTGGTATTTTTTTAATTAATTTTATTTAATTTCAGAAAAACAAGACAAAATAATAACGCAAACCCCTAAAGAAACACTATCACAATAATTTAGCAAATATTTAAGCTTGTTTTATTTTCCACTATTTTGTTTTTACACTTATCCGCTCATTTACTTAACTGTCATTTTTTAAAACTTATCCAAAACCGTGAATATCGTACAAATATATCCTCGAATCGGACTGAATGCGATTTAAATCTCTTAAAAAACAGGATTAACTTATGGCGTTCAGTCCAGCAATTTTTTGTCGGATTAGGTTTTATCCGATCGGTTAAATCGGATTCAGTATAACAATATACCCTTAGTTATAGTCTCGGAAAACCTAGACTAAGAAAACATGCATTTAATAAAATCGCAGTACCTGATTTGTTTATTATATAGTTAGCAATTCTTTATTACTGGTTGAAGAGTCGTATTATTATGCTGACTCACTTAGTTATGTATGTATGGTATAAGTTTTTGGTTTATGCTGGGTCTCGTATGGAAAAACATCGGGACTCGGGTAGTAGATTTCGATGTATTAAGCAGTAGGGAATAACTGTTGGGTTATTGATATTTCAGGTGTTTGATTATTGTAGTTTTTGGATTAAATGAATTAGGTTATTAATATACCTAATATGAATAATAATATGTAATACTACGCTTTAAATGATTCTGATCGTATAATAAACGGTGACAAAAAAGGTTACCTGCACTTAAGGTTTGGATAAAATGAAACAGAAGTAAGTTAAAAAATATATTTCATTTAAACATAGAGTCCTCGTTTTAATAGTATTACATAATGCAATAGACTCAGCTTTAAAAAAACTATTTAATATTTTGAGGACATAAAAACTTTTGAAATTTTCCTCACTAATCTGCCTCACTTTCTCTTACCATTGTTAACCCGGACCCGGTGTGGTTATGTGTGGCTGGACCTTAAGATACGTAAATGTAAGTGGCCACACCGACATCCAGCAGGCGAACAAAAATTAACATGCAGCCTTTGCACTGCGAAAAATCGCTCGCTTTCTTATCGCTCGCGCATCTTTACTCTGGCAGTTTTCTTAAAATTGTGTTTTATTGAAAACTAGGTTTTGACTTGCAAGTTTTGCTTTAGTATAGGGGAAAGTGGGGTGGATTCTTACAAGGGGCACCTACATACATTGAGTTTATCTGAAGTTTGACACGAAGTAAAATAGTAACGTAAGTGGGGGTGCACAGTTTTTATGTATGTTCACAGACTAGTGAAGTTTCAGAATTTTCGGTGCGGTAAGATCGAGTGCACAACACGGAACGTGTTTTTGCCTAGCGTAAGTAATTTCATTACGTAACTTGGGACATATTTTATGGCCAGTTTCTATTTTCTGGATTAATTATTGCTATTTAATCCTAATTATAATAATACAAAGGTACTAATTTAATGTGTAAATTAATATAGATAAATACGGTTTTTCTATTTCATTTTTTTATTAATTACCATGTGATGGGGCAGATTCATACACAAGTATATGGGGTACATTCATACTGTATCATTGTACCCCTGGCCCTTTATGAATATTTTTTAACTACTTTTTGTTACACCGACGATTATAGTTTTAAATATTATATAAAGTAGTTTAAGTTTTATTTTTACGGAAAAAAAAACAGGGTGCTTTATGAACTTTGTGTCTTCGGATGTCAACGATCAGTTAATTTATCAGACATAGTGATGATATTACCATAGATCTTAGGTCATAATCTGTTAATAACATAGGCATATTAATTTTAGGTTTTGTAAGTTAAGGTATCTTTGTGTTAACTAGAGTTTTTTTATTTGATATAATTAATAATGTATAAGCAATATTTTTTTTACATTTTGAGATTGTTACTTTTAATAAATATAACTGACTAAAACAAAAAATGTTATTAAGTATCTTTGGTAGATAACCATACATGTAACGTAAAGACCGTTTAATGACACTCTGTTCACTATTCGTTACTTATGTTCATATCACGAAACTATTGCGATGTTAACATAGGCATTAACAGATATGGATAAAACCTGTTTTTTAATTTTGAATTTTACTATTTGTTTTGTATGTTGAAAAAATGTATTTGTGTTTTTTTTTATAAAGTATGGTATAAAACAATAATAAACAATAATTATGACGAATTAATAGTGATGTGAAATGTGTCCCTTCGGTTGTATGAATGTACCCCACTAATGGGGTACATTCATACATTTTTCTTTTTTTGTAAAAGTCCTATGGAAACTTGCGCAGGTAGATTTTCAATAATATTAAGGTTCTACTACAATATAAAATAGTTAAGATACTAGTATGTCATAAATTAAAAGAGATATACCTAAAACATGGCATTCCACAAAGCAATATATGTATAAAAACTGCATGAAACCTCCCCACTTTCCACTTCTTATTTTTATGTAAAATGAAATTTATAATTTTCTCCGAAATAAAGTAAAAAGAAGTACTGCTAAATTTAATTAAAAAACTACTGTTTTGGTATAAGGGCCTAAATGAGTAAGCTATAGTTCGAAAAAATAGAATACTTTGGCCTTCTATACTAAGCATGCATTGTCTAGAATATTTCAGGATGGTCGTTCAATGCAGGTTAATTGACGGAAAGACAATACGCCGAATAACAAAGCCTCTCGGCGCCTATTGTGCCTTAATTTGAGTTCGCGTTGACACACAACGCTTCCTATAACAATACAAACCTAAATACATATACTTTTTAATAAAACTTTTTAAGGAAAAAGCACGTAAATTATTTACAAAATACAGGGTGTCCAAGAATATGCGGGCAATCTCTCGGATTCATATAGAACACATGAAAATAATATAACAAGTTCCTATAATTATTTTCTTTAAGTCCTTCTTAACAGAAATATGTGCCCTTAAAGGACGTCACTGGATATCGGTTTTCTTGAATAACTTTTATAGTACTTGGTATCATAAAATAATGTTTTAATATAATAAATACTGGTTATAGGACTTCCTAAATTGGTGTCCTTGTAAAACATTTTCATTCGTTACGTCGCCAGGGGTGGACTAACCCTTACACAATATTTCTAATAATTTTTACACCCTGTATAATAAAGGAATTAAAAAGATTTTTGAATAGCTTTTAAACCGGTACCTAAAAAAAGGAACCTCTATCCGATATTGATAGACTGAAGGGTTTTCGAGAAAAACAACTTTTTGGTTATGGGGTTGTATTTAAAAATTTAGTTTGACCAGAACTAACCATACCCCCAATGTAACAGTTTTCCATGACCGTCTGAATATGCAAATATTTCTATTTTCATTTGCCTAAAAATTGCTTAGCAAATAGAATTAAATGCTATTTGACTAGACAAATAGCATTTAAAAATGAAAATACACCATTTGCCCAAACAGAAGGCATTTGCCTAGGCAGAAGCCATTTGCCTGCGACATACACACTGTTATTGTATTTTTATAAAAGTAGCAATTTTATTTAGCTCGTAAAAGAAACTTTTGGTTTATGTAGCCGTTACATAAAGTGATGTGAAGATGATGGATTTTGGTTTTTAGGTGTTTTAAAGACAGCTAAAAAATACTCTCAAGTGGGGAAGTAACAAGTGACCCGAAA
Source organism: Listronotus bonariensis (assembly GCA_014170235.1). NCBI lineage: Eukaryota > Metazoa > Arthropoda > Insecta > Coleoptera > Curculionidae > Listronotus > Listronotus bonariensis. The sequence goes on along the minus strand of JACEGR010002437.1, from coordinate 42,758 downwards.
ATTAGGGTGAAGGTGGTTGATCAGCCGCCTTAAAGAAAGTGAGGGTAAACATAAAATTCAGAGAAAAATAAAAGACCACTAAGAAAACCTAAGTTAGACAAAGCTTGATTTTGCCAGTCACCAGCTACAAAACCAACCTCTAGATATGAAATTAAACCAGGTATACCATAATTAGAAATACAAATTTATTAAAAAAACATTTTATCATTTTAGCTTTAAAAAAATACTAAAGCCGTTAGTCACAATAAAACATCAAAATTAAGAAATTCTAACAAAGTTACCTAAACCAAATCAGCTAAACTTCTCAGGTCTTCCAGAGGATACCCCAGTTGAATTTCCTGTCAGGTCAAGTTGCAATCTCAACAGTTTGGAGACATTATTAACAGAGAGAGTATAAGCCGTAAAGTAGCTTTTAATGTTTAACTTTTTACACGGTTACTTTTATTACTTATTTGATCAGTATAATAATAATTAATACAATATTATTAGCATATTATTTGTTACTTTAAAATAAATACAATTTGTTGTGTAAAAATATTTCTTTATTGGTTCTTAAAAATTCATTAGGATATTGTCTTTTTGAACTGCCCACAGCTAGTAACCTACCACATTTAACCAAATCTTAGCAATAACGTATTAAATTAATGTTTAAATATTTTGAAACAAGCATGTAAGATTTATAAAATTAAGTATACAGGATGCTTCAAATAATTTGGACCAATTATATATCTACTTGTGATTTGTTTAAAATTTTGTTTAATTATAACATGCAAATTATGATTCAATTTACATATATATTGCCTATCATATTTAAAGTAATATCTCTTAGTGGCCAAAATTATAACGAACGTCTTATATAATTCAAACTACCCTATACAGTACCATCGCGTTCAAAAAAACTCAGACAAGCTTATTTGGTTTGATCTCCCGGACTTTTATGAATTACCTGATTTTTCTATATTATAATAATAATGAAACTATCAAAAATTAATAGGTACTTAGTTGTCAGTATAGGTTGTCAGTCAAAAAAATATTCAGTTTTGGCATCTGCTGATATTATGCCTCGTCTAAACCAGCAACAAAAAGTAATACTACATACAAGAGTTATTGAAGGAGTTGCAATAAGGAATATAGCCAATGAGATTGGCGTAGACAAGAACACCGTTCTACTTGCAAAGAAAAAAATCAATAATTTTGGCGATATGAGAAGAAACCCAGGCTCAGGCCGGAAAAAAGCTCAATGCGGAGCAAGATGCCGGTTTAATACAATATTTACAGGCCAATCCATTTCACACCGCTCTCCAAGCCAAAGAAGTCGCTAACTTTCCGGCATCCATTCAAACCGCTAGAAGGAGAATTCGGAATTCCCAAATTATAAGGAATAGGTCCGCAGCAAATAAAATTTTTTGACGGAAGAAAATAAAATTAGACGAATGCGGTTTGCCAGGGAGTTTCTAAATGCAGATAATCTGTGGCCAAAAGTTATTTTTTCTGATGAGAAAACTTTCCAGTCGTGTCATAATGGAAAAATTAGAGTATATAGACCCACTGGAACGAGATATAATAGTCAATATACTAGAAAGGTTGCAAGAAGCGGTAGGTTTTCGGTTAATGTTTGGGCATGGATTAGTGCCAGAGGACCAGGGGTTTTAAGAGTTATTCCAGGACGTTTTACTGCGCCCGTTTATAGGGATATATTAGAGCAAGTTATGCTACCATCGGTGGAAGCTGTATATGGGGATGATTTTACTTTTCAGCATGACAACTCGCCAGTCCATCAGGCCCGAATTATTAATGCATTCCTTGACGAAAATAATATTAATGTGCTGCCGTTCCCTCCAAAGAGCCCTGATCTCAACCCGATCGAAAATGTGTGGGGGCTTATGTTAAAAATAATTCACCAACATGATTTTCGACCAAGAAATCAAGAAGAGCTCCAGCAAAAATTATGCAAGCTTGGGATCATATTGATAACCAGCTTACACAAAATCTAGTGTTTAGTATGCCCCGACGTTTGCGGAGTGTATTAGAAAATAATGGCTCTATTACAAAATATTAATATAGTTTCTATTTTTAAGAGTATAACCTGTTGTTGTTTAAATAATGTAATAATTATTTGATTTATTTAATTTAAATAAAAACCTTATTTAATTTTTGCGTTTGTGTATTTTTTGAAAGCGATGGATCGCGTTTAAAAAAAAACACACACAAGCTTGTTTTGCTTGATTTCCTACACTTGTATAATTAAGTAATTTAATTCTGTAATAAATAAACCTAGCTGGTATAAATTACCTGAATTGTCTATATCCCAATAATAAAACTATCCAAACTTAACAGGTATTACGTTGTCAGTCAAAAAAAAATTATAATAGTCAGGGAGCTAGTAGCATATAATATTTTGAGTGTCTGAGTTTTTTTGAACGCGATGGTACATTTCCTTAATGTCCCCCTCCTTATATTTTTTGAAGAGATCAGTTTAAAAAATTTAAATTTGAGGATATTACCTATGCATAAATACTGAATTGTAGAGTGAAATTGACATGAAAATGCAAGATGCCGGTTTAATACAATATTTTTAAGATGGCGCCCAACAGTCATTTTGGAGTTTTATCTGTAAATTTTACTCTAAAACATAGCATTTATGCATTAATAATTGCATATCCCAAAGTTTTAATTTTTGAACTGGATCCGTTCAAAAAATAAGGGGAGGGGGGTTTAAAGAAATGCACTGTATAAAAATATAAAGTCAGTGTGACGTCATTTGCCTAAATTTGGGGACGACAATTTGTCGTCATTATGACGTCATTAAAAGGACGTCTTTTGTCTGTGACTTAGGGAGGTCATTTTAACGTCATTTTGTCGTTATTTTATGATGTCTTTGCTGCCCAAAAATGACTAAAAAGAGACGTCAATATGACGTCAGCTTGCTGCTTGGGTTTATATAAAATAAAATTTGTTGGGGTATGTTAAACTTGTTGAATTCGTATGCACACTCGCATGTGGCCCCGAGTATTAATACTGCAAACAGACGTTGGCGCGCTCACTTAAATCGGACCGCTTGTCTATACGTCGTAAATGCTGTGAGCACAATTCGGACCGTGGCCTAAGTAATATCATATGTAATTACCCAATTCCCAAAATTCATTATTCTTAAATGTTTAGTGAAATTTAGTTATTTTTTTAAGTTTATTTTTCTCTTTTATATATTTAATTGGTGACCATACACTTAAAAACACTACTAAACTGTTTGCATAAAACGGCAAGTTTGCCTCTAGTAGCAATAAATTGGGTATAAACAGAAATACCTGACACACAAAAATAAAATACAGGCAATACCTCAATTAAAAAAAAATAAATAAATAAAAAGATATACTATTAGCTAGATGAGAACTAAATGATATTTGCATCTACCTTCTAGAGGCAGCTTTGCAGCACAAACAACATACGCCAGAGAAAAAAAATAAGTCTAGTACCTTTCTCTCTCGTGACCCTTGCTTAAGTGCGCTCTTACCATTTTTTTTTTTTTTGTTAAATCAGTCCACAATTGACGAAGTAATCGGTGTACATACATAAAAAAACGTAGGTGTCGAACATATAACCCCCTCGTTGTGACACCCCGAAATATTAGTAGTAAGGGTGGGACTCTAAAGATGCGTCCAGATTTGAACCACGACCTACAACCGTTCTTCAGTCCCGTCTAGATTTGTAGACGAACGCCGTCGCAGACCAATACCAGAGACAACAATGAGACGAGTAACTACAGGCGGATTCTTAACCGCTGTGTCGACACGTAACGTATCGAGTCGCTACCGAATGGTGATTCTTAACGTATTTGAAACTCGATTACGAGTCGATATCTCCCGAGTTTCATAACTAGGCACTATCCTTATTAAATAGGTCTTTATCCTATTAATTATTTACGTAAAAACAGATGACAGAATAAGGCCGATAGTTTTCGAAAGGAATATCGAGAACTCGATACCGACCGAGTCGTCACCTATCGACAAGTTAAGAATCAGGGCCCTGGTCCTAACAATTTGTCCATTGTATTTATCTCTTTCTGGTTTAACGCAAGTTCCAATAAATATGTCTTTGTCTTTCATCATGGCAGGCTATCATAGATGGAGCAATCATAGCTTTGCACTGGTTGCCAAGTTGTTTACAATTTCTGCATGTAAACTTTAATGTCCTTTTTGGCTCACATCTAATTAAGAGAAAGAAAATATACCATGAATCGAATCTTTTTAACTTGACAACGTTGCCGCAGGTAGTCACGCCGAAATGTTATTCGATATTTGTGTTTGATATTTTTTAATGGCCGATTTGTTTGGACAGTTTGTTTACATTTTCTGTGATGTATTGTGTGTTTCGTGGTTTTTTTACCTTTAATTGGACTTTGAATATTGACTTTTATTAGTGATCACAGTGTATATATTAAATTTGTGCTTTTACAGATAATTTAAGGTAATATTGACATGGTTATCTGTAAGAAAAAATCTTTATAAAAACCAAATAAATGACATTTTTAATAAGGTGTGTGTAATTATTGAAATAAACCCCAATATTTTATATTAATAGGAAACAAAAACAAGTACCTAACATTAAGGGCAAAAATAGCACAGCTATATAATTTGAATTTGGCGGGCAAACGATAAAGTCGACTCACGCGCCATCTGCGTTTACCTCCCTTGAAGACAGACAAGGAAGGGCCAGCAGCTATCTCTCTCTCGGATAATTTATTTACATTTAGTTGCTAGTCTCATTCTTGTCTCTGCCAATACTTTTCAAACTAATTTACCGATAAGCTGTGGATCGGGGCGAACATCCAGCTGCGACACTTATCTGGTCCGCGACGGATTTCGCTTCAACCCACATCCAGATATGTACATACAGTTGCGATCGTTGTATACAAACAAATCTACACGGGTATGCCGTAGTGGTTCGCGACGAGGTACGGTTGCAGGCTGTGGTTCAAATCTTGACGCACGGTAACACACTACAATCTTAGGGAATTTAACCGATGCCAGTTTTTAATGCCAATTTTGTGCGAGGTCGAAAAACGCAATTCAATTCCTTCTTATACCGTGTTTTTTATTTTTTGCGTTTTTTTAATCTTTCATATATATTTTGTAAAAAAAACTTTTACAGCAACCTGTATGGTATATTGCAGATATGTTTTTAATTTTTTCAAAGATGACAAATTTTTGATTTATTTATTTAATTTAAATGTAATACCTTAGATTTTTTTAAAATTTTAAGATGGTTTAAAAATGGCCTTCTTAAAAGTGTAGCACACTTTAGATTAGTTTTAAGCGGTTTCTAAGATATTGCATATTATATCTTTTATTATTGTTGTTGTGTAGAAAGTAAGTCATCAAAAAATAAATCAATTTTTACCCTAAACAATCGTAGTTTAACTTTGAGTGCAATAACCCCAAAGTATTTCTAATAAAATTATTAAATCGCGCAAATAAGGGTAAAGAGTTATTCTATTTTAGAGAACATATTTTTTTAATTAAAATGATTACTTCTCGAAAATAACATTGTTAAAGTAACTTCCAATTTATTCGGTAACTTCTATACAAATCTATTGTTTTAACACTTTATCGTGTAAAATAGCGTACGAAACGGAAACGTTTTCTGAATGAAGTTATATTGTCTCAAGTTAAAAGAAAGCGTTGCTCTTGAAAAAGTCTCCCGCTTAGACAAAGGAGCAAAAGAAAGAATTATCAGAAAAATTACAATGAAACAAAAGCAAGCAAAATGCTGCAAACAATAAGAAATCAAGTAAAGGTCCTTTAACATTGAAAAGAATAGGAAAGACAATGGTTTTCACATATACAAAATAGAATGGAAAAGAATGCAAAAAGTCATCGCGCTGAGTGAAAAGAAGGGTGAGGGAGGTTGAAATAGTAGTAACAGTATACAATAGCTCCATTATACAATAAGGGTAAAAAGAAAAGCCAAATACATTGAAGGCGACCAGTTTTATCTTATTAAATAATAAAAAAATTCTAAAAGGTAATGTGCAAAGACGAAAAAAAATGTAATTTTATTTACTGACTATTTCGGCTAGGCTCAGACTAACAAAATTGTATATTTAGTTAGAAAATACATTTATATTTGTTACTAATGTAAAAAATTATAAGGGTGTTTTCACAAAATTAGGGTTATTTTTAAATATAATATGGCTATATTATAAAGGGTGTTCCAAATCAAATGCAAAAAATTTTAGAATGTGATTTCTTATTTAAAATAAAGGATAGTTTCTTTTACAAACGTTGTCAAATGTTAATTATTAGGAAGATATCGCAAAAAATAAAAAATCATATTTTTATTATAACAATAAAAAGAGTAGTGTTGAATTGTACCGATAAATGTTAAATAAAGAGATATTACTTTACTTTATACCCCGTTTTCCCCTTTTTTTAAGTTGTTTCAAAGTTATGTACAAATATCTTAGGGACGTGATTTGTATAAAAGTATCGGCACCTCATCCAGTGACAAATTTAGAAATAAATATTTATCCGGCGTGGGGACTTTTATGTTTTCGGCGGAAATCTCATTACAAAAAAATACCGCCAAAAAAACAAGGTCCTCATTTTTAAAAACGAAAGAAACAAAGACATTGACATTTGATTCATACTTCTGATTTAACTGCTCCAATTTTAATTTCCTGTAAATTTATAAATTTCTTCAAGGTTTTTTGCTCCGGGAGGGGGATAATCCCCTGGAATACCCCCATACAACACAACCTTTATTTTAATCCGGTTACAGTGGTAAACACAATATAGTTATTTAACATAAAATGAATTATTAACCCAAATAAACATCACATTAACTTAAGATTTAATTATACCAAAGACAACTATAATTATAATTGCCTTTGATTAAATGTTTGATTGATCTTCTCAAAAATTGTTTTATCACAATCACAAAAATTTAAGAATTGAGGTATTATAATTTTAAAAAACCGTACACATAAATTTCTGCTCCTCTTAATCCACTTTAAAATGGGGTTTTTACCTTTTTAGCAGAAACAATAAATATACCACCGTATGAATGTAGGAATGGGGTGTGCAAATTTCCCAGAAATTGGATGCGAAAATGTAGCAACAATGAAAAATAGTCGATTGATTTACTTCTTTTTTGATGGGTACAGCTCGGAGGTGATGCATTTTAAGACACACGTTAATTAGACTAATTAAAAAAACGTTTATATTTTTTCCTAATTAAATCAAAAATATTGTTGAAAATGATGAAAAAAATCCTGTAAAAGTCACAGTTCTGAATATTAATTTTAAGAGGTTCCACATGATACATTTTAATTTACCATATGATTAACATGGGAAAGCCTGTTTTTTTTTATTATAAAACTTTATAACTGTGTAATGGCTTGTTAAAAATCATTTTCCTGCATAAAATTAAAGGCTCTACAAAATAACTTTTTATTATTTATTTATTTTTTATTTTTTATTTTATTTTATTTTTTTTTTTTTGATAAATGATGAAATTAAAAATTTTAAATAAATTTTTTAATTTTTGTCAAATCTTTAATAAATTTGATATTCTTAATTTTTGACAGTTAAATTTAAGGATCTGTGAAACCAAAAAAAAGAATAGAAAATATTTTTAAAATTTGTTAAAATTTTTGATAAATTTTATAGTTTCGTCAAAAACTTAAAAAATAAGACGCGTCGGTTTATCGAAAGAATATAAGAGGATATTTCTGTAAAGCGTTTAATTTTAGAATAAAATAAAAAAATTAAACAAAACAAATCATATGGGAAATTAAAATATATCCTGCGGTATCTCTTAACATTAGGATTATGGTCTGTGGCTTTCATAGAATATTTTTTCATCATTTCCAACAATATTTTCAATATAATTGATAACAAAAATTGTCCCTTTTTTAATCAGTCCAATGTTTATGGAACAAAAGCTCTTGGTTAAATCTTGATTCCTTATAGGTCGATTTATACATATCCATGCCGTGTCGGTTCAGTGTCAGTTCTGGGTCCGGGTATGTTTGATGTGATATTTATAAATATCCGAGTTGCGGCAGTTTTGCCGTATTGGCTTCATTACTGGATGAAGAGAAAGAGCAACAACAAAAAGTTAAAAGCAAAGAAATTAAGGTGTTTACCCAATATGGAAAAATAGAGAAACCAAGACGAATTTAAAAAATACAGTGAAATGTCCGTTCCGTGCACCGTCAGTGCCGAAACCAAAAATATCGTTTGGTATTAATTTCTGTCCGGGCACTAACGGGCCTTACCCGGGACACGTCTTAAAACCAGTTAATTTTTTTTAAAAGTAGTCACACCATGATATAAAGAAACAAAAATAAATAATAAACAATTGTTAGCCGTGAAACACATGAGCAGTTGTGTAATTTATTAGAAATCACCATTTTCCATATTTACAAAGGTCAAAAGTCTTTATTTAATTATTTTGGCTTTTTTTCTAAAAGACGAAGCAAGATACCAAAAAATACAAGAGACTGAGAAGCTGCCTGTTAAATCAATTAAAAATACAAAACTTTATAAAAAGTCAGTGGCGTATTTCTTTTCTCAATAATATTGTCTGTGGTGCCCACATAGACGTCACTCGACCAAATAATCTTAATGTAGGTAGAGCGTTGTAAGAGTCCTATAACATTAAATAATAAGTGTACCAAATCTTATCTAAATGGGTTAAAGAGCTTTTAAGGTATTAAAAAAATGTCGACTTTTCTTTAAATTGTTGTTAACGACCTGTATCTCAGAACTAAAGCAAGTTCGGACATATGTTTATAGGAACTTTTTATTTTTAAAAATGCATAAGAAATCACCTCCTTAAGTTTTGCACCCTAGTTAAAAAGCACCCTAAATATTTGTAATATTTTTGAATATAATTAAAGCTTTTTAAAAACAAGTTTATTAAGGTAATATATTTTTTTAACCCTACACCGAACGATACAAACGTTGACCTGGCTATCTTCTCTTTGCAAGGATAGGGTGTGTTATTCTCTATATAAATAATTCATCACCAAACTCTTGTGGAAACTAATTAAATTTCGAATATTAATAAAGCCATTTGGACCAACACAATGCCGCGCGAAGAATAGACCAATTCTATCGGCCCGTGTCCAGCCACCGAACAATGAACCGCTTAACCAAGAGTCCATCCTAGAGTATCCGACCAGGAGGATGGTTAAAGACGATAGCACACGATGTCTATTGTAAAGTCAATACAATAAGTCTCAATTGAAAAGTAAGTTAAAATAACATTAAAATAAACAGGTACAAAATGTATGTAATGAAGCGGAAAAAAACGATACACGGTGTTCTTATTGATCAAGAATTGGTGTAGTCAATGCCGGATCAAGGTCTATTAAAGCAAATAGTAAATGTTTTGCCTTTTTAATCAGTGCAGCCAAAAAAAAAACATTTGAAATTTGGATCTTACAAGAAAAGGCCTTTAGGTAAAAAATAGCGCTCCTTACCTTCAGTTTACGCCCCTTCCGATGTATAATTGAGACAAAACAACTAAAAAAAAGTGTAGACCAAAAAAAAAGGTAATTAGCCTAAAATATCCGTTCCCGGTCTTTACTTTCCGCTCCTCCCCATGTACATTTCGATTAAATTATTACCCATTATTTTAGGAACAGCTAAGTTTTACTTTTTTCACACTAAATTTGCGCACCACCCGATCTGGCGCTGAAGCGGCCGCTTTACTGCTTTACACTTGATCCGGTACTGGGTGTTGTTTTACTACTAATATTAAAGTTTACGAATAAATACAATATAAACAATGTAAATATATTTTTTTATTTGGAAAATTCAGTCACCCAAACCCTATTAACACACATTTAGGTTTATTCATAATGTCCATATCTCAATAAATTTTCTACTAGGCAGTTTTATCCTACTAGTGCCTAGTAGTAAGTGGCGTATTTATGGTACTTAATTAACAAACTAGAGACGCTGTTGGTTAAGTCCAATGAGAATAGGAGATAAAAACAGTTGTTGTACCCCAACTCATTCGAAAATGACAAGATCATGCGACTTGCGTTACGTTAAGCCACTGATCGAGCTCGTTCAATTTTGCTTTTATTTTTATTTATAAAGAGGTAAAAAATGCAGCTTGCACTATTCTTTGGAACTTCCTATTATGCTCATCAACGACTTTTAGATGCCTCTAGTTATAACACAAAGGCAGATATTTTTGTGAAATTTGTGATTTAGTGGTACAGTTTGATCAAATTAAGAAAATATTCAGATAGAGACAGGATTTGTGTTAAAAAAATTAGATATTTTTTTGAGAAGGATCTAACCAATAAACAACTTTTTTTTCAAAAAATTTAATATTATTATTTTCTTCACTAAAATTTTTGTCCTGAAGCCACTAGCTTTTAGAATTTGTGGTGGATCATTTAAATTTAATTTTTATTCCAGCTACACAATGTTAAAAAGTTTTTTCTTCAAGTAAGGATTCTATGAAATAAATACAGAAAATAAATCTAAGTTGGTAATAAAAAACGAGACAATTAAAAAAAGCTAAAAGAAAAATTAATAAAGATTTAAGAGCAACTTTTTGGGTTGAAGCTAAAAATAAAGAAAAAAAAATGTAAGCGATTCAATAATTCATAAAATAAAGGGTTTTGACAACAGCGTAGACAAAGGCAAGAATGATACCCTTAAATTTTGGCAGAGAACTCAGTCAGTAGTGACATTTTACTATGGATACTACGATTAAACAACGGCAACGCGTATAAATCGTTAAAACTTATTATCAAAATCAGTGTTCGGTTCGCCAAACATTTGTGCACTACGTTTAATTTATGGTATTCACGATCATCCTGCAGAGATTTAACTTCGTTGGATTTCTTCCTGTATGGCTACATCAAATCTCGAGTATATGCGGACAAACCACAAACGATTGCCGCCCTAAAGGCCCACAAAACTCGCACCATTGGTGAGATTGGGCCAAATTTGTTTGTTGTTTGTCATCGAAAATTGGATCTTTAAATGTCGAATGATTCAGCGCAACCGCGGCGATCATTTGGCTGATATAATTTTTTAAACATAATGTTATCAAATATGCTTTTAGATAAAAATAAGCTATTGCAATATAATTTTCATAATTTGTTTTAATTTCGTTTAAACATAGAGCGTTAAAAATGGAAAACTTTTTATTTAGTATAGTTGTAGTTTTAGATAGCTATCCTTTATAACTGTTTTAAAAATCACCCACTACTAACGGCAAGGTAGGTTCTATGAGTGATGACACCTTTCTCTATAAAATAATACCACGAAATATTTAAAAAAAGCAATTTGACTATGAACCCATTGATATATTTTTGAACAAAGACAAAAACTAAGAAACTAATGCCCGTAGGAGAACTAAGCAGAAACTTAACAGAAGCAATAACCAAGAAGTCAACAGTTTTATTGAGGGTCTGCATTAGGAATGGCTAGTCATAAAAATAAAATCTAAAATTCTGGCGTACGCATTTCACAAGAAATAGCTAAGGTAAAACCAAAAAACAAGCAAATCTTTAAAGATAAAACATTTAACCAGGAGACGATTAAGGCCGGCCGCGCACATCATAATTTCTAATCAGACGGATTAGTTAACGTTCAGATAATGGTGTTCGATCTTTCGATTAAAAAAGGATGTGTGTGGCCGAAGTAGAAAAATAGTAATAAAGGAGTCTCCAGAAATCTTGCGTAAAAATAAACCGATCGAAAGAACAACTACTATAAAGAAACGGCAGTGGGGCAAAAAAGGATAGGTCCAAAAATGGCAGATTTAATAATTTTGCAGTAGTTAAACAACAATAAATAATTTTATTAGTGTATGCTCGCTGCAAAATATTGACTCTATCTTCCATGATAGTATACCTGGATATGTTTGCGAACAGAAATATAAGATGAAGCCGAACATCGTAGGCCGTTGCAAATTATTCCATCCCAAAAATAATTCCATTTTGGAATAGAAAAGTTATCTCTATTAAAGTCCCACTTACAGACAAAATATGCAAAAGAAAAACATTTGTATTTGCTATTGAAATAATGGACTGTATATTCTGGGCCTTGACAGTGGAACACCAGCAGTTTGTACCCTGTTTTTACTTTTAACAGTAGATATTTTAAACTAATTATTAAAAAATTATAATAGGACTACCACAAAAAAAATAGGTTGTAACCACAGAAAAAATCATTTTATCAAAAAGTATTATATTCTTAAGTAAGTTTAAAGTCTCAAAAGATGACAAAGTCATATTAGTGGAACCAGCACAAAAAGACAATATGCCAAAGAAATTCTAAGGGCAAAACTTTGACCGGAATGCAAATAAACATGATGTGTTTGAAGTTTCGAACCTTTCAACTGAACGAAATCGTATACGGAAAAGTTATGCATGTCTCAGACTAAGCTGCCAGATTCTTGCGATTTTATTTGGTATCAGATAACATCAGACTTATAAGAATTTTTTAAAAAATGTTTAAACATCATAAAGATGTTCTAAGGTCTCTAGTCTTGCCATTTAATTTTTGTGCGTTTACTACCCCTGACAAAGATATGCCCATTTTACCAATTTCACACCTTTGAAATTTTTTTATAAAATTTAGATAAATTTTTTGACACATAAAATAATTATACCAACAAAATCTTTTGTCGGACGCACTCCTAAAACCTACTCCTGATAAGGATGTACCAATTTTACCCAGATCACAACTTTAATTTTTTTTAATTCATACGATCTTTTGTGACTCGTATGTACAATAATTATACCGTTAAAATCTTTTGTCGGGCACACCCCCAAAACCTACTCCTGACAAAGATTTGCCAATTATACCCAGGTCACACCTTATAAAATTAAAAAAAAAAATCATACGATCTTCTTTTACACGTACAATAATTATACCGTCCAAACCTTTTGTCGGACGCACCCCTAAAACCTGCCCCTGACAAAGACTTGCCAATTTTACCCGGCTCACACCTTCAATTTTTTTATTTCTTAAGCGGGCTTTACACCTGACAAGTTATTGATAAAAAACTTGTTCAAATACTTTGTCAAATATTTGATAAAGAAGTTAAAAATTTGGATGTTTTTACTCTTTTTAAGTTATTGTCAAATTTATTTTCAATTTCATCAAATGGTTTTCTAGGGTTATGTTAACTATTATCCAATTACTAAAAGGCCCCTAAAAAATATTGATGACAAGTTTTAATTTCTTTACGTACTTGAGCAAGCTACTTGATAAACAAGTTGAGAAAATTTTAACAGTCAAGTCACTTGAACAAGCACTTGTTCAATTAATTCATCAATTACTTGTCAGGTGTAAAACCCGCTTTACGATCTTCTTTGACACGTACAATAATTATACCGTCAAAATCTTTTGTCGGACACATCCTTAAAACCTACCCCTGACAAAGACTTGTCAGTTTTACCCAGTTCTTTATTTAAAAAAAAATCATACTATCTTTTGTTTCACGTACAATAATTATACCGTCAAAATATTTTGTCGTACCCACCCCTAAAACCCCGTAAAATTGGCAAATCTTCGTCAGGGGTGGGTTTTATGGGTGAGTCCGACAATATAATTATTGTACGTGTCAAAGAAAATCATCTGATTTTTTTAAATTTTTTAAAGGTGTGAAGTGGGTAAAATAGGCATATCTTTGTCAGGGGCTACGTGACCCTAGAGACCGTAGAGCATTTTTAGTATTTTTAAATATTTTTTGAAAAATTCTTTTAAGTCTGAAGTTACCTGATACCAAATTAAATTGCAAAAAACTGGCAGATTAGTCTGAAATATGCATAACTTTTCCGTATACGATTTCGTTCAGTTGAACATTCGAAACTTCAAGTACATAAATAAATAGTAAAAAAAATTTATTTAGCACATATTTCCTTTTTTATTTCTTTTTAACTTTTAAGTGAGTTTCATTATTATTTTAAAGTCGGTTTATTTTTTTTATTCGTAAATTTTACTCATTTTAGTTTATTATTATTACTAATAAATCCATACACATACACTAAAAACACAGACTACAGTTAGAAAAACACAAGTAAAGCAAGCAATTTGATTGGTTTAAAGCAAATTAAAAGAAAATAAAAAAAAAGATTTAACTAACCAGAACTAACCATGCCCCCCTCTCCCAAAATGTGACAGTTTTGCATGACCGTTTGTAGAGGTTTCAACCAATAAAATTACACGTTCTTGTGATTTTTACTGTAGTCTAAAAAACACTACCAGTGTACCTCTTTTAGGCCCGCCGCAAATTGAATCCAGCCCACGCACAGCACTTGCGTAGCCCACGCCGAACCCTTCCTTCCCACGTCCACGTTTTTTATCAGTTTACCGCATATAGGACCCAATACTGACCCACGTTAGTACTTCGCCGCATGCGGCGTCGCTTGGTGAAATCCTTCTGGATCAGCGCCGGATTTAGGCTTCGGCGGTCCATAGGCAGTAAAAATAAATAATTATTTTCATATACAGCCCCCAAAAAAATTTAAAGATCAAAAAAAGATCCTCACTTCCATTTAACGACCAACTTTCTTGAAATATTTTTTCCTTTTAATTCCTTTTCTTTCTTTTTTCTTGTGGTGTGGTGTAGGCCCTATTGTGGTGGCACCTCATAGGCGTCTGTCCATGTTGCCTATGCTTAAATCAGGCATTTTTTGGATTTATAATTCAATATTTGATCCTTTAACTTTATCCTTGGGTAATCTGGATGACTTAAATCATACAAAACGGGATTTCCCGCAAATGTTCGATTAAACGTTTGGGATCAACTATATTTCAAATTTTTTAAATAAACCCATGCTGCACAAGACCTACAAAATCAGTGCGGCGAACACAAACCTATCCACGCGTGGCTGGTAGCAGAATGAGCTAGCTCTGGGCTGGGTCCAATATGCGCCACTCCATTTAAAAGCATGTTTTTCAAAATTATTCACGCGTGGGCTGCGCGTGTGGGCTGTGCGTGGGCTGGGTTCAATTTGTGGCAGACCTTAGTTCGGTGAAAAAGTTAATTTTTCCCCAAGGTTGTCGATTCTGAATGCGCCTCTTTATTATCGAGCATATTCTCTACCTAGAGGCAGCTTTACCGCCGAACAACGTACGGCAGAGAGAAAAATAGGCCTATGACCTTTCTTCCTCGTGATCCTGACTCTTTTAAATAAATTAAAAAAATCAGTCCACAAACGCCAGAGATATCGCGTAACATACAAAAAAAAAAACATACAGGCGAATTGAGAACCTCCTCGTTTTTGAAGTCGGTTAAAAATAGTATATTTTTTTAAGGGGGCTGAAAAGTTCTTTATAACCCCAAAATGTAAAGTTTATGACCTTTACCTCCCAAAAAATGGCGGTACTTTAAAAATTACGCGAATACCTGATTTGAATGGCCATATATTTAAAACTAATAAGGGTAAATATACCTTTTCTTACAGGTCTTTAAGATATCTTTCTAATAGTGATATAATATACAGGGTGCGTCTATAAAAAAAAATATACTTTTTGTTCTACTCTGTATAGTATTACCAATATTACCGTTAAATAAATCCTTAAAGAAGATTTAAGAAAATACCACATTAAGTGAATCTAACTTTATTAGATTCAGAAATACAACCATCTACATGAGGTATTTAGGTAATTTTCAAAGTATCGCGATTTTGTAGTTGGTAAAGGTATTGACTTTATATTCTGGGGTTATAAAGTACTCCTCAGGAGCTTTAGAATAATGTACCACAAGACCTCCCTTTCAATTTAATTTTTTTTTCTAAATATCACCCAGCTGTCAGTTTGACATATATAACTTTTCTTTACTGTCTAAAATTTGGTTTATGCTGTCTTACCACAGTACGAGCACAGAGCGTTACTCCTTTTCCACGAGTATGACTCTTGCTGTAAGTCATACGAGAGGGAAATGAGCATTTAGTGCGAGTTGCTTACACTATACTTTTTCTACAACTATTTATAATTTTTATGTTCTTGATTTGTGACAGATTATTTGTCAGCCGTGGTAGAGGCTAATTTTACGTACAAATTAGATATTTATATACTTATATGTGACTCAAAATAGCGAACTTGGCTAAAGAGTCATTTTTAGAAATCGGCGTTGTCTAAAATATATACAAATTATCGTATTAATTCAGATTTAAAGATTACCTGTTTTTTTTTATCTTTGGACAAACCTCGAAGGCTAAAAGCCTAAATACTAACGTACCGTGGGTGTCTTAAGCGAGGTAAGAGGGAGTTTGTTGACACGGGACTTAGATACTTGAAGATTTGGGGGAAGGAAAGACTTCCGCGGGCAGCAGGTTCCACAACCTAGAAACTCTAGGGATAAAAGAACGAACAAAGTGGGAAGTTCGGGGAAAGTACCTATAAAAAAGCGATAAATCCCCCACAGCTTGACGAGATGCAAGAAGGGGAAGCCTTTCTGTAATTGAAGGATCATTAATGAGACGAATAGCTCTTCTTTGAATAGAATCAAGAATGCTTAGGGTTGTGGGGGACGCCATGCCCCAGATATGAGAACAATATTCCAAGGGAGGTCGGATTTGGGACACATATAAAGTGTATAAATTAGAAGGGGAAAAATACTTTTTGGCTCGAAAGAGAAATCCAAGCTTTTTAAAGCTGCCGTGGCTATAGATACAATGTGTTTATGCCAGTTAAGGTTACTTTCAAATGTGACGCCCACAAGATTAAAGGTGTCTTTGCTCTGTAAAACTTTGCCGCTCATAAGTAGAGGGTGAGTATTTGATGACTCTTTTCGCGACAAGGAACATGATTGTGTTTTGGATGCATTAAAATGGACGAGATTTTTAGCGCCCCAATCCAATATTAAATCAAGATCCTGCGAAAGAGATCTCTGCATCGCTCTGCGTTTGTTTTCCAAGTCAGGTTTAGTAATGGGTTTAGGAACCTGAAAACTGGAGTGAAGGGTACTATCGTCGGCGAAACTGTGAATGGAATTAGTTGTGGACGAGAGAAGGTCGTTGATGTGAAGAAGAAACAATGTTGGTGCCAGAACTGAGCCCTGAGGGACTCCAGCATTTACTTGGTGAAAGCTTGAAGAATGGCCGTCCACAATAACTGGTATACGACGATCAGATAGATAACTAGAGAGCCAAGTACAGAGTTTAGTTGAAAGACCATAGGAGGGAAGTTTATTAAGAAGTGCGGCATGCCAGACCTGGTCAAAAGCTTTGGATATATCAAGAGCAACGATCTGGGACTCACCTAGAAACTCAAGAGACTTATTCCAGCAGTGTGATACGAAGGAATGAAGATCTGCTGTAGATCTTTTGTGGCGAAATCCATACTGCCTGTCATGCAAAATTTTGTGTTTTTCTAGTACTTAAGAATTTGTGATTTAATTAGTTTTTCCATTACTTTACAAAGAACTGAGAGAATTGAAATTGGTCTATAGTTAGATGGAAGAGATTTAGATCCTTTCTTGGGAATAGGTTGAACACGTGCAGCTTTCCAGCTTTCCGGAAAGATATCTGTGTCGTAAGAAATTCGAAAGAGCCGAGTTAAGATTGGTGCAAATTCTGGATCACATTTTTTAAAACGATTGCTGGTGTGCCATCCAGCCCAGATGATTTCTTGGTTTTAAGGGAAGAAATAATACGCTTAATGTGTTTTACCTTAAAGATAATATCGGGCATTTTATGAGGAACTGGGGTAACCGCTGGAATTGGATGATTTACGGAAGGGTCAAGGGTTGAATTGGCAGCAAATTGTTTAGCAAATAATTCTGCCTTTCCTTTGACGGTAGAAACAAAGGACCAGAAAGATTTGCTGCCATTTGAGCAAGAAAGAACTTTGTTTTTAATACAATTGTCGAAGGAATCTTTGGCTTCAGAAATTGTTTGATTATAGTAGTTTCTTGCTTCAATGCTGGCTTGTCGGTTTTCTGGACTAGGATCCTGTAGAAACTTTTTGTGAGCATGAACTTTTAAAATTCTAGCTTTATCACAAGATTTGGAAAACCAGGGTTTGTTATTGGATTGCTTGGGGTTCTTGATGGTGTGTGGAATATAGGTTTCAATGCCCAATTGAATTGATTCCGTCAGTTGATTGCAAATTTCAGAAGGAGCACCAGAAGAAAAGCAGATGGAATTCCAGGGGTAAGTGGCGCAGAAGTCCCTCAGGCCATCCCAGTCGGCTGAGTTGTAGTGCCATACGGTGCGTGGTGGCATGTATTCATTTACCTCGGGATGTGCAGGGTAAGATATAGTAACTAAGCCATGATCTGAGCGACCTAGGGGAGCTGTGACAGATGTTTGATAGAGTTCGGGGTTGGTAGTAAGAAAGAGATCAAGGGGATTTGAACTATGATTTGGGACGCTAGGAAAGTAGGTGGGTTCCATAATAAGGTTGGTAAGAGAGTTACTGACTGCGAAGATTTCGGCGGCTCTGCCTTGGGGGTCAGTTTTTGAAGAGCCCAGCCAATCCTTATTATGGACATTGAAGTCGCCAAGCACGATTATTTTAGCCGATGGAAACTGAGAAATTATGCTATCGATCTTTGTTGAAAGAAAGTCAAAGAATTCGACATAGGAATTATTAGATGGGGACCGGTACAAACAGCAGATAAATTTAGTTGAAGTGAAGAAAGTTTAAGTTGAAGGATATCGGGCCTACCCGATTCAAGATTGGAAACTCGAGCACAAGCCAGATCGTTGCGGACGTAAGCACATACACCACCATGTGGGCGAAAAGACGAAATAAGTTCGTAGCGTGGAAAGAGAAGGTGGCTGGTTGAAGATTTAGAACTTATTTGTGTTTCCGTTAGAAACAGTATGTGGGACTTAGATGACTGAAGGTGATGGTGAACGGAGTTTATATTGGTGTTAAGACCACATATGTTTGCAAAAGAAATTAAACTTCTCGATGAAGGCCTCCCGGATGCACCCCTCGCCCGGAGATCCGAATGGAGGGGTATTTTACCTCCGGAACATTTTACTTCCAGGTGTGCCGCCATCATTTGTACATAGTTTGGGGGTTAAAAGGAAAAAAAGAAAAGAGAAAGAAGGAAGAAGGAAAACTGACTCACACACCCAGAACTCGAAACGTCCGTTAAGACTTCACGGGTTCTTTAAAGGGTGGTGGGGTGGTACCTCCTCAGGCGAGGAAAGCTCCTCTACCACATACTAACTGTTTAAAATCACATTAATAATGTATATGTCGCAGGCAAATGGTTATTTTAGGCAAATGGCTTCTGCCTAGGCAAATGCCTTTTGCCCTGGAAAATGACTTAGTAAAAATAATTTTTATTTAAAAACCATTTGCCTAGGTAAATGCATTTGCCGTGGTCCTGGTTAAGCAAATGACTGTGATATATTTAAAACATATTAGGCGTACCAACAGTGCGTTTTGCAGACTAAAGTAAAAAGCAAAAGCACGTGTAATTTGATTGCTTCAAAGCGCAACAGTCGTAGAAAAAAATGTCAAAATCATGAGTATAAGGAATGAGTTTAAACGGGTCCAAAAGACTGTCAAATGGCTATCATCGGGCTACCTAATGCCCTGCATTCCGGGATCCATGGTATCTCTGGTAATCATAGTTATTAATAAGTTAACTTCACCAGATTTTAAGGACCTAATAACGTCACAATATACAGGGTGGCCCATGGAAAACAATTCAGCAAGGTTTGGGGCCCTTCTTTAAAAAAAAAATTTTAAATGCTTGGACCCGTCAATTTTTGATTTTTGGGAAAAACATTTTTTTGATACTTTCACCCCTGAACTGCAACCCTCTGGCAGGGGTCGAGTGAATTTTGAAGGTCTCTTGACTCTGATTACAACGGCCAAGTTTGAAGAAACTATTATTTCCGTTTATATGATAGGTTGTCAAAATTTTAATTTTAATTTTTTTATGTATAGTATTAAATTACCTGTAGGAGCAAGCTACTTTAAACTCACGGGATATGATTAGAGTTAAACGATTCAAAATGAGATATCAATTATCCTTTCTAGCGAGGGTGTGATTCACCCTTCAATTTAAGGGGTGAGTCACACCCTCGACTAATAAATCATTTTGAAGATTGTTTAACTCTTATTATATACCCTTAGTTTAAAGTAGCTCTTACAGGTAATTTAATATTATACATGAAAAAAATAAAAATTAAAATTTTGACAAGCTGTCATATGAACGGAAATAATAGCAGAGACTTCAAACTTGGCAGTTGTAATCAGAGTCAAAAGACCTTAAAAATAAGGTATTACTCGACACCTCTTTCCATTTAAGATTTTGTTGGTGAGTCTCACCCCTGGTACAGGGTTGCAGTTCAGGGGTGAAAGTAGCAAAACATGTTTCCCCAAAAATCAAAAATTGACGAGTCCGAGCATTTTTAATTTTTTTTTAAAGGGCCCCAAACCTTGCTGGATTGTTTTCGATGGGCCACCCTGTATAAGACGGTTTGCTAGTACCAAAAATTAACGATACTCTACATACGATGACCGTGTATAAATGGTTTTATACACCTAAAATGCGTGACTATTGGTACTTTAAAAGATAAAAACACGTTTATAATTGAAGCCAAATGTGAAGAGTTAAAATTATACTACATATATTGTAGATACATGCAATTCCGCTACTACTTTTGAACGTTTTTTACGCTATAGAGTAAACTTTGGACTTGCAATCGCAAGGGTGAAATAGACACTGTCATTTTAAAGTGGAATATAGAGGCTGCCACATAGAACTTATTTGCTGTATTCCTTTTATGCTCCAGAACCGCCCGGAAGGACACCATAAGTGTTCCTTTTACAATTTTTTGCCATTTTTTCATGTTGTAGACCCGTTCTTGACACTATTGACAGTTCAGAGAACGGTTAAGAACGGTTCTACAAGGTAAAAGGAATACACTAATTGTGGGACAAGAAACAAAAAATTATATTTTGGCATTTAAATCAATTAGTATTTTCACTCTTTATTTATGCAACCTTGGCAATCCTTTGAAAACGTAGAATTTGTAACAACTCAAACCAAAAACAAAAAAATTAAGGAAGTCTTGAAGACAAGGTTTTCTTTAGTGGTAATATTTTATAATTAATTTATTTAATTTTATAAAATTAAAAAAAATAGACCCTAGAGTTCTTGTCTTCAGTGGCGACATCAAGGGGGATGGCCCGGGCCCCTCTTGAAAAAAAGGCTGGCCATCCTATAAGGTGATAGGTAACAAGGAAAGAAGGAAGTAAATATGTAAAGGATATGAAGATATGTTCTAAAGTTAGGACAAAAAAGTCATTTGGAGAGAGAAGAAGAAAATAATTTTTTTACTTCTCGAAATTATTGAAAACAATATAAAAAGAAAGAGTAGGATAAGGGTTCTCAGGTGAGGACCTTTCTATTGTATTTTTCTTTTGTTTTTTTTAATTTTAAGCCTTAAAAAAATTTTTGCCAACCCAAAAAATGGGTCGGCCCCTCTTGGCCACCCGTAAACCAATAAGCTGGCGTTGCCACTGGTGGTGTTGTATGTAAATTGTAAAAATACCAACAAAAAAGTAAGTGCACATTTTATAAATTTTTGACAGCTAAAGGCAAAATAAAAAAACTTTGTATGTACGATGCAAACTCTAATTTAAATCAACTTACATCCTTTTCATACGCAATCACCATACCAGCATAAAAATAGAAAATAGCACAGAAAGTACCGCTAGACACACGGTCGCAGCTCTAGTTGTGTGTTATGCTGCGTTTGACTTGCACCAATTCGCCGAATAGCGCGCCATATAACCCCACATAGCGCGAATATGGACTTGGACGGAATTCACGTCGTTCCAAGGACTTAGAGAATGATTTCGCGGTGATTCGGAGGTTGGCGGTTTTTGCATCAAAGTAGCGCGCAAATAGGTTAGTTTGTTTGGACGGATGTTTGTGAATTGTTGCATGTCTGGACGCAGCTTTTGACAAATAAAACCATAACCGAAAGACGGAACGCATTTCTTAATTAGCTTTTTTAAAGTGGTTGTTATTTTAACAAAAATATGCACTTAATACAATTTTACCTGAAAGGACCCTAGTATATTAAATTAATATTTAATTATGTATATATCTAAACAGATACCTTGCGTTTTCTTTATGAGACTTAACAAACGACACCCTTGTAATGAAACAGTCTTATTGATCCAAAATTTGCAATACCGAAACTTCATAGTACAGTAGAACTTCGACAAATAAGACACCCCGTAAACCGGACACCTAGTCTATCGGACACCCGCTATAGTACTTCAGACACCTTCTGGTTTTTACCTCTACAATCCGAACACTTTGAAAGTAAACCAAACAATACATGCATCGACTGGTAGAATGTGGTTTAAACTAGTTTTTATTTGGCGTCGAACTTTAGACTACGTGGAAAAAATGGCTCCGACGAAACGCGTCCATTAGGCAAGGCGCAAATTGAGACACGCATAAGGGTCAGACCACACATAACTGCAACGAGCCCGTGGCCGTTCGTTTTCCTAGTGAAATGTAGGGGGATAAGGAGCAAAAAGTTTTGTATTTATTCAAACTGAAGTATTATGAGTTATTTATACCACGTTTTAAATTACACCTGATCATAAAATAAACCTTAACAAACATTTAATATAGTTTTAAGGATTGGCAACATATAACCACAACGAGTCCTGCACCATTGCACGGCAGTGTATCGGTTATGAAATGTACCATTGTTTTCAAATGCCGTAGTCTTAATGTCACCACTCCATGCCCGATCACTTACCCCGCACCGCATTTTAACAAGTAAACAAACATTACCGACCAACCGTTGTACGTCCCGCCGCGTCGGCTGCGACGCAGTTTTAGTCACGTTGCATCGAACTGATGATGTTTATAGTTTATATGATTATTAATTGTTATTAAACAAAAAAATAACAATGTATTTGTAAGTTTTACTCACATATCATTCAGTAGATGTAACAATAAAATTAATTTTACACTTTTTAATTCCTATTAAATCAATTTCTCTTGTATTATTTGTTTACAACAACTAACTTTTAACCACTAACTTTTAATTTTTATACGTAATGAACTGAAATAAAAGGTAACGCCTGGTAAACCCAAAGCTTGGTTCGGGAAATATTGGCGCTATCCGCACCACGTATGATTTCATTGGCTGGGAATGTACGAGACAATTTCGTGCTACGGTACGGCTCTTGTGGGTCATCGGTGCTGGTATGTATATGTAACTTACAGTTTGGATAAAAAGGAACAGAAATATGTAGGAAAATCTGTTTCATTTTAACAACATTAGACAATGGACTTAATTTGACAAAAATGATTTATATATTTTTAAGGGCATAAAAAATGTTTCCGTATTAACTTTCCCTACTTTCCCTCTATCACCGTGAATCCGAGCTCGGTGCCGTTATGTGTGGCCCGACCTTAACGCGTGCGATGCGACGCAGCACAGCACGTACTTTTGTAACTTGAATGATGAAATTAAATTATACAGCGCAAATTAACTAGCGACGCGTCTACTCAAAAAGACGTTGATTTTTGTGACAGTGTTATAGTTTCACGCGTCGCACGTGGCGTCTCAATTTACGGCTAACCTTACTCTGCTACTAGAAAAGAAAAGTGTACAATTCCTGACAGTTTAGATGCAGATGATTATGAATTGTGTGGAAAATGTAGGGGAAATATAATAATAATAAAATTAATTTAATTTTTCACTTTGATTATGAATATCTCGAAAACAAAACGCGCCCAAAAAAAATTTTCAGATTCGTGATCAGCGCCCCAAAAAACCCCCATATGCCAAATTTCGTCAAAATCGGAGTTGCTCCCACTTTCTAGACAATTACCCTTGGTTCCTTTAAGGGGGGCTTAGGTATTTAATTTCAACTCACGTTTTCAAAGTCGGTGCCCCTGATAACTCCAAAACTACTGCACCGATCCTTTTGAAATTTTAAACACTATTTCTGTACATCATTTACGAGGTAACGCTGTCGAGTTTTTTTAAGCGCATTGGTTTAAGGGGGAAAGGTATTCAATTCACAATTCACGTTTTCAAAGTCGGTGCCCCTGATAACTCCAAAACTACTGCACCGATCATTTTGAAATTTTAAACACTATTTCTGTACATCATTTACGAGGTAACGCTGTCGAGTTTTTTTTTTTTTCATAATTTTGATTTTGCAATAACAAATTAGCCGATTTTTTCCCACAAAATTGTGTTTTTCACTTCAAAGTGTTCTAAAAAGTGAAAAAATTTGGAAACAAAAAAACTCGACAGCGTTACCTGGGGAAAACTATTATCTAACGAATGAACTTTGATTTTTTGATTTCGGATGATCCAGCACCAAGTTATGAGGGGCACCGCAATTCAACTTTTTTCGAGACACGTCCGAACAATTGCTGCCATTGCCGTATTTTTTAATATTTTTTGTAAAAATTTGATGAAACATTCTTCGAATGTCATACTTTAATGTACCATTGGTTGAGTAAATAAATTTTAACTGTGTCGTCAGAAAAAATCACGAAAACATGGCTTTTTTGTACGATTTGACCTTAGCCCCCCTTAACAACGTAAAAACCACGTTGCTATATCTAGTGAAGCCTTGCGCACAAAAGCCCGATATATTACGAGCAAATCACAGAAAAGACTGACTTTAAAGCGAGTTCAGGAAGGTTCGACAAATTTAAGGAGAGACATGGTATTCGTTTTCTAAAAATGTGTGGAGAACGTGTTTTAAGTGACGCGGAAGCAGTTGCTCCTTTTAACCCAAACTTTAAGCCTTGACTAAAAAAAAGTTAATAACTAATAGGTAAATCTACAATGCCGATGAATCTGCACTTTTCTGGAGGGTTTTTCCAAACACAACGTGGGTAACATAAAGTTAAAAAATCGGCACCAGAAAGGAAAGTTTTAAAAGACCGTATAATCTTTATGCCATTCTCAAATGCATTAGGCACACATAAGTTGCCGTTTCTTATGTTAGGTAAATCTAAGAATCACCGAGTCTTCAAAATACAGAGCAGCCTGTGAATTACATGGCAAGTACCAAAGGATGGATGACCCAAAACCTATTCACCTTTGTTTCTAAAGTAAAGCAATATCTGAGTAAGGTCAATAAGCCATGCAAGGCATTGTTTCTTAATAATAATGCGCCTTCACATTCGTCTGAAGCAGAGCTAAATACGGATCCAAATTTCAAAGTAGTATTTTTGCCTTCTAATTGCACCGCTTTAGTTCAGCCAATGGATTAGAACTTGATACAAAATATCTTTTCTTACAGAAGGCAATTGTTGACCCACATTATTTCGCAAGAAGACCAAGCTATAATGAAACTTCTGAAGAAATTCAGTTTTCTGGATGCAGTGACTACTTTTGGCTCTGCGTGGAACTCAATAATAGAAAAGAATATTAAAAAAGCTGGACTGGAATATTACCCCAATTGGTGTCGGATAAAGAAGATGATATTTCGCTGGCCGATCTAAAATTCTCACAATGGATGACCTAAAAAAATGTTAAGAGTAATAGATCCAAAAAGTGAAATAAATGATAAAAAATTATAAATTGGGCAACAGGAAGAAATTAAGTGGCAGATAATAATGTTGGCGACGAAGAAATAATTAAAGTCATACAATCAAACGCAAATAATGTTTAACAAGAAGAAGAGCATGATATTAAAATTCTGATAAAAATCAAACATTTAGAAGCAGCAATATGTTTTTAAAATGTGTGCAATGGGCGGAAAAAAACAAATTAAATTATCAAGAATTTTTTAAAATGAAAAAAATCTTCAACTTGCAAGAAAGCTTTACAACGAAAACGTTACTTAAAAGAAAATAAGTGACTTTTTAATATAAAATATATTTATTTGTTTTATATGTAATACATGTTCAGTAAAAATTGATGTTATTTATTTAGGTACACGATAAAAACGATAGTTTTTTAAAAACAAAATAAAGAGAAATCCAAAAAATCTAAAACAAGTATCTAAAAACTAAAAATCGATGTTTCGGTGGTAAGTCTGCCATTGAATGTCATACGTTTTTAAAATCAAACTACAGTTTAAGGAACAAAGTCAGAGTCTCAAATTTGTCAAATATATCTCTGATGATGCCGGAGACGGCGAAACATGTCACCTAAATTTTAATATATATTTAATATAATAATCTTTAAATTTTTATTTTAATTTTGACAAAATAAATATTATTTCTAATTTTGTATTTTTTACTAATATTTCTAATATTTATTAATTTTTTTGTTTGTTGCTATTGACATCCATATAAAAACATTTTCTGACAGCCCACCGTAGTTCATATATTGTCTGGCGCTGCAGTCACACTCCAAGCGAATAGGAATAGACTGTCAAGATTGTTTGATCAATATATGTGTCTTTTTTTATTTTCTTTGGTAACATCTATGTAACCAATAAATTTTCTTGAATGCCTTATCTAAAGTAAGTTACACTGACGTCAGTTTTTATCGGACAATGGGTTTTTGATCCTCATTGTATGTAGGTTTGTTCCAGCAAAAGCTTTTATCATTCGCAACCAACTTCTTTATGATTTTGAGGTTCTCTCTTTTATTTTCCCAGAACTTGAATGGCGACAATTGAAACCGCTCTCTTTGTCGAGTGTTTTTTGTTTCCTCGATCGGCCATTGTCTAATGTCTTACGGCTCTATTGTTATGTAATGCAGGAAAATTGTGTATGCCCTGGCAAAATAATTCTGTTTTGTTTAAAATTATTTTTACCCATATACTTTTTATTTTTGAGAATTTTGTTGAAACCAAACAAAAGAGCTAATATGAAACAGTAGATATATATATATATATATACCGGGTGATGCATCGCCGGGCGGGACATAGGAAATCCCATGTATTTTTTAATGGGGTCAATTATTGGCTCCCCTAATTATTTTAGAGAAAAATTCTATTGCAGTTTATTGAAAAGCATGCAAATCTACGTCCATGGTAAATTTTTTTCAGTTAACCTGTTTGCTAGATAGATGCTAATTTGCTATTTTTAAAAATTGTTACATTATTATCGTCTCATATTTATGAACAACAATAAAAATACCAGTTAACGTGACATAACGTTGATATTTTGAAATTTAGTGCTTTATTATTATCAAAAAATCGTAGCACGAAAAGATTTACCATGAGTTATACTACTGAAGAAAAAGTATTGATGCAATAAAATTATATCTAAAAAGTAACCATCAATTATGAAATTGTATTAGTCATTTACAAGGTTTGGCCACAAATATAGTTTTTGCTCAAGAGTAAAGTACTTATATTTCTGCTAACATCGAAAGTTCTTATAAATTAAAGATGCTAGAATTAAAAACTACTTCTAAATATGCAATTTGGCCTATTAACAAAAAAAATTTCTCTGTTCTAACGGTATAAATGAAGGTTTGTACATTAGTGCAATGCATTTCATAATTATAAATTTCCTAGGACAATATTAAGTTAACTTTTAAAATTTACTTTTATTAAAAAGTGAACAATGTACAAGGTTTTCAATTATATTTTGCCACGCATTTTGAACTATAATAAAAAGAATAAAAAAACGTCTTATATAAAATTTTATACTTTTTTACCTATTATCTTTTAGCATAATAAAAGAAAAAATTGATTTTAAAAGTTAAGAAAAATGAAAAGGTAAACTATTTTAAATGGAACACCCTGTATATTATGTCACCATTAAAAAGGTCTGTCAGAAAGCTTTACAAAAATACTATATTTGATATATCTATCTTTAAGAGTTTTGGAAATATTATAATTTAAATCGGAATGTTATCTCCATTATACAGGGTGACTCTAAAAGGTCTGTACAAGAAGCTACCACAAATTCCTTGGGCCAAAAGATAATGATCTAACGCAATTTTCCTTAGTCCAAAAGTTTAACATTTTTGGAGATACAGGGTGTCAATGTTTTAATTTTATTTTGGTTCTTTTTAATTTTTGTTTCTTTTACAAAAAAGATGTTTTTAAAAAATTTGGTATTGGGAGGTTTTTTAGGGTTAGAGATCGAAAGCTACCCATACTTTTTCCATAAAATGTAGAGGGAGCCACCTGCAGTCGTTTGCTTTTTTTAAATACCATACCTTTTTGGTGCCTCGGTATAATATGACTTTAATTTTAAAAAAACTTTTCTCCCATAATTTTTGTTTGAAATCGATTAAAAAAATAATTATCGATACGAGCAACCGTTTATGAGATATTTCAGATTTAAGGTTTTATACCACACAAAATAAATTCCTCACGCTTTATCTGGTCTACCTGGATTTTTCTCAAAGCTCTATAAAAAAATGCTACCACAAATTTCTTGGGCCAAAATACAACGATTTAATGCAATTTACCTTAGTCGATATTGCAGACGATCCACCTTTCAATCAAACGATAAATAAGAGCGCAATTTTTAATGAAAAAAGTGGATGGTGGTTGGAATGTAAAGTGTAATATATCATTGTATTTCAAATTAAATTGTGAGTTTATTAAGTGTAAAACCAAATATTCCGCCTATTTAAAAAAAAAAGTTGATGATGGTGGCTCCAAGACGAAACGCCAGATTTTAAATTTAGTAACATCATTTTATAGAACAGAAAAAATGGCAATGTTAATGTGTAGCTAGTTTTAAATTATCCCGTTAAATAAACCGAGAAAATAATAAAAGCTGTTTCGCAAAATTTCGGTTTTTGCCGAATAATTCCGGACGGCTCCAAATTTTTAAATTTTTAAATCGAAATATTGTTAAGCATAAAAATGCGCAACTTTGCCCCAATTTAACCAACCCTGTATCTCATACAGTCTTCGACATCCTAATGGTGTTTCTCGAATTTGTAACAGCCTGTATACTATAAGAATCACCCCGTATTTATTGCATAAATATTATGTAATTTTCTGTTAAATCCCGTTTTTGATAGATTTGACATTTGATTAAAAAGCCTACCGTTGGTATTTATTGATCAAAGTTATACCGTACATGTATAAAAATATTTTACCTAAATTAATTGATAATAAAAATAATAATAAAAAAGCCTAAAGGCCTTACATAACAAACACATTGTGCAGTTTGTCTAAATCACACACGGCACTTCCCATGCCGTCGCTGATAACAGCGAGTTTGAAATGGCATTAAGCTTGCTTCTATAGTTCCATTATATGTATACAATACTGAATACAACACTATTGTATTGTATTCATTGTATGTTGTATTGTAGAATCTTTGTCCCTTTATAATATTCATCTCTGTACAAAAGCACCACATCGCGAGTTATCTCTCGGCTGCGCCGCTATTGATACTTTCAGCAACGCTGCTGTGGCTGCTACAATCAAATTATTTTATTTACAATGCTTTTGTCTAATGTCTTAGATTTTCATGGATAAGATTATAAATTAACAAAAGACTTATAATTTGAAAATAAATACACAAACATTATTTAAAACAAAAAAAAACTTTTTAAACTCTAATAACAATGTAAGCGGTAGGTAGGTTTGTAGTAGGTGAGGACCTTTTTTTTGCTTTTTATTTGTTTTTATTTCTGTATTAAGGGGGCCCGTAACTTTACATGTACTAGGGCCCGACATGGCTCTCGGCGGCCTTGTTTTTATTATACACAGCTAGTTTAAGTTACCGCAACGCCTAACAGTGCTGGATAAAGCCGACGCGGGGCCAGTAGCAAAATGTAAACAGGGGTCCTTGAATTACATTGCCTATTAAAATTAAGGATTTAAATAAAATAGAACATTTACAAAAGGCTTTTTTATGCGTGCACATTTAGAAATAACACTTAGGGTAGAGTATTGTACCTTGGGCAACATTTTTTTATAAATACAATCAACCTAGAAAACATGACGCATAAGATCCTTTAATATTATGGGAGTTAAGATTGGGATATTTTTTTCTTAAAAACACCACCATTAGTGACATAGGAATTTTTAAAATATTTTTTCAAGGTCATTCAAATAAATTGACAAATGGCCCGAGGTACAAACCCGCCTTGTACCTTGGGCAGTAGGGTATTGTACCTTAGGCCATAAAAGAAAAAAATCTTAAAAAACTTTATTTAAAAAACTTTAAAGAAATTACTATCCAAAAAGGTAATATAAGCAAAATAATAAAAGGATTTTCATTCAACATGGTAAGTGTCAAAGTTTATAGAAAAAGTCAACTGCAAAGCCTGTCTTGCCGAGCGTCCCACACTGAGAGGTTTGGGTAACTTCACAATAAAGTCCCTTTCTAAAACTTCATATGTATTTTCATTTTCATACACAAATTTATTGGCTGCACCTACAACTTTTTAAAATATTTAACTGTAAACTCTTCTCTCTCACTGTCAACTACCTCTGCAACGTAATAATGCGTTTTTTTCTTTCCATCTAATTTAGTCAGCCAAAAATCGCCTTTTGCTATCTCCTGATTGACATTACTAGCATCATCTTCTTGGTCAATATCCATAACCGGAGGCCAATCAACATCATCGGAATCAGACCCTTCCAGTTCATCAATTTCCCCTTCTGACGAGAAGGATGTCGAGCTCTCTTCTATCTTCCTAGTTACATTCTGAACTCCTTCTCTTCTTTAGCAATTCGCTTCTTATGTTCGGTTTCAATTTCTTCTTTTTCTGGTGTTTCAGTTAACACTCTTGATCTTCCTGGTTTACGTCTACCTTTACCAGATACAAGCCTTGGGCCAGCCTTGGGAAATACCATTTCAGGAGAGTGAAAAGCAGTTAAACTTGATGAACTGGCTAATGTGCTTGGTAAAGGGTCTGAAAAATCTTGTACTATGTCCTGAGCTAAATTTCTAGATGCTTCTGTAAAATTATTTTTATTTTTCATTAAAATATCGGTAGGAACTCGATCTGTAACGCTGGAAGATACATATTCGTCCTCGCCAAAGACATTTTCGTTTACTGGCCAAATTCCAGAAGATTTAAAACCCGCTTGAATATTAATGGGACTAAAAGCCATTGAATAGGCCATTCCAACAATTTCAGCAACGTCATAAATCGTGAGTGGCTTTCCGGGGTGTGACTGCAGCCACTCGGTAGCTGCTGCGTTGTAAAATTTTTTAAAGGGTCCGAAGACACCTCTATCGAGTGGTTGCAGCTTGTGGCTAGTATGAGGTGGAAATGTAAACATAACCACCCCATATCTTTTCGCTAAATCTATAGCTTCAATCGAAATGTGGCTTTCATGATTATCCATCAACAATAAAACCTTATTATCCTCAGAAAATTTTGCGTGTTTAATAAAATGCTTCAGGAATTCTAAAACTTTTCTGAATTCGACCAGCCGCTTATATGTGCCATTCCCAATATTCCTGCGGGTGCCCCCTTTAGCATATGTTTCTTAAAATGAACTCTTGCAAAAATCATTGCTGGGGTATGGTATTGCCTATTGCATTGATACAGCCTATAATGGTAGTGTTGACTCCTCTTTCGCCAGAAGTCATGCTTCCCACTTGTTTTGTGCCCTTAACAGCTATAATTTTAGAAGGTGTGTGTCCCAAGACGCTGGACAACTAATGTTGTTAACTTTGGCAAAATTATAAGCAAGTTTTCGAGCCTCTTTTATAGAAACACCATAGAGCATCTTACTGCAAGTAATTAAATTATTGCATAGCATCAACTCGTGTTCCACGGAAAAAACTTTCCAGTTATCGCAGTTTTTTTGTCTCTGGGCATCTAAGGAAAAAATGTAATGGTGCGTATTTTATGATAAAATATAAGGTCTGTTTGTTATTCAGTAGTAGTGTACACTATTTTACACTTTTTTGTCAATAAACTGTTGGTATCGTTAGTGTAATTTAGGACTAGGCGTTTGTTATTGGTTTACACTAGTTTTCACATAATTACTCTAACTTTTGAAGAATTAAAGCTAGATATTTACTTTTCCAGTTCATTTGGCTGACTAGAAAAAGTAAATAAAATAATTATATTTTTCTACTACAAAACTTAAATTTATTTTTGTTCAAAAATACCCATAAAGACATTTTTTAATTTCCAACATAAGTATAAAATACGTTTGACATATCGAAACTTTTAATAACTCATTTACACTTCGTTTCACTTTTTATTCCTACAATATCCTACATGCTCCTATACTAACCTTGATAACAAACAGACCTATAATGTAGAAAAAACTTTTCCTGTACCTTGGGCCTCCTTCTTGGACCTTGGGCCTGGCCCAAGGTACAAAACTAGTCAGGGGCCTAAGGTCAAGATTTTGCCGATTGTAACCACAAATACCGTATTTTTTTGTTCAACTAATTTAGGGATTACATTTATTACTACATATTAAGAAATATCTACGGACAAAGTTAATACATATTTTACTTGAAAATACTACTTACATTGCTAATTAAAATCACCTAACTGAAGACACAAATATTTACACAACGTACCACAACAGAGATAACCTTGATTAAAACTAGAAGTGCCGCGCATTAAAGCCTATAAACATTGTTTCTAGGAATTGTACAGTGTTGTCAGATGTTTACTTGAATGTCAACGATTTTAAGACCTCAGAAGATTTTTAAATAAAGTTGGCCCAAGGTACAAGATGGCCCGAGGTACGGTACTCTCCCCTACACAAATCAAAAGGAAATAATCATATGTAATTGTGATAGGAACGAACGAGTGAACGACTGAGTCCACTGACTGTTAAAGTAGGCTTATCAAGTTAAGTATCCATTTTACAATTTTTTATTGGTTATCATTTAAAAACTATTTTACATGGTCGGGTTATACAAACAGCTCAAATTGAAAACAATATTAGGGATTTCCCCCTGTAGGTATTGTGGTATTGCCAACTTGCAGCATAATATACAATTACAGTGTGGCCAACGCTCACTTTGAGAATAGCTAAGGTATGTGCGTTTCCATTACATTTCCTCGGGAAATTTTGAGTGTGCCTTGTGTAATCGGTAATTAAATTCTGCTTTATCATTAACATTTTTACTTAATTAGTTTCTTACCGCTTTTTACAACCTATGGCTGCAAGCAAGGAATCAACTTCATGGCAAAAAATACTTACCTACTTATTGGAAAAAAGACTTAACCTAATTTTTGTTGATTTGTATTTTTTTTTGGCACAGGCGCGGGCCCCCAAGGCGCGGAGCCCGTAGCATTTGCTGCCTCCTGCTACATGGCTAACCCGGCACTGACACCCAAGTATCTTCAAAACCGCTACATTTTTCAAATCATGACACAACGCGAAAGCATGTCAAGCCAAGTTCAAGCAAAGAACCTGGCTCCAGCGCCGCGTATAATATTACACGAATTACTTGGTGCCACTTTTGGTTTATTTATACCTATAAGGACAACTGGAAGCCTAGCTAGGTCATACGGTTGTAAAGGTAGGGAGGTCCAAAAGTCGTCAATTTTTTACTGACTGACTGGCTCACTGACTCACTGATATATAGATCAAAAACATAACCCACTTCCAGATGACCTAGAAAGATTAAATTTAAAATCCAGCTTGCTAATTGTGTGTAGGAAAAAATCTAAAAATAAAAAAAGTTAAAAAAATAGGAAGATGTCCCCATCCAGAAAAAGTTTTTTAATTGTAGCGTTTGAAACGTTACAAATAGATATTTAATAATAAAACGTTTCAAAGCGTTCAAATAACAAATTTTTAAGCCAAAGCAGATGCACATGTTTCTATTGTAAATACAGACATTGAGAATAGTAATACCCACATAGAGCTGGCAATTGTCTTGCAGCAAAGCCATAAACAAAGCAGTATCCAGCAGAATAGTAATACAATTAACCCGTGGTACTTGTAGGGAAATAATACCGATCTGGGTGTGCTACTTACCAGTAAGGTACAATTTAAAAATTACATTGGATGGCATACCAGCAATCGTTATAACAAAATGTGCTCCAGAACTTGCACCAATCTTAACTCGGCTCTTTCAAATTTTTTACGACACAGGTATCTTTCCGGAGAGCACGTGTTCAACCTATTCCCAAGAAAGGATCTAAATCTGTTCCATCTAACTATAGACCAATTTCAATTATCTAAGTTCTTTGTAAAGTAATGGAAAAATTAATTAATTCACAAATTCTTAAGTACTTAGAAAAACACAAAATTTTGCATGACAGGCAGTATGGATTTCGCCACAAAAGATCTACAGCAGATTTTCTTTCTTTCGTATCACACTGCTGGAATAAGTCTCTTGAGTTTCTAGGTGAGTCCCAGATCGTGGCTCTTGATATATCCAAAGCTTTTGACCAGGTCTGGCATGCCGCACTTCTTAATAAACTTCCCTCCTATGGTCTTTTAACTAAACTCTGTACTTGGCTCTCTAGTTATCTATCTGATCGTCGTATATCAGTTATTGTGGACGGCCATTCTTCAAGCTTTCACCAAGTAAATGCTGGAGTCCCTCAGGGCTCAGTTCTGTCACCAACATTGTTTCTTCTTCACATCAACGACCTTCTCTCGTCCACAACTAATTCCATTCATAGTTACGCCGACGATAGTACCCTTCACTCCAGTTTTCAGGTTCCTAAACCCATCACTAAACCTGACTTGGAAAACAAACGCAGAGCGTTGCAGATATCTCTTTCGCAGGATCTTAATTTAATATTGGATTGGGGCGCCAAAAATCTCGTCCATTTTAATGCATCCAAAACACAATCATGTTCCTTGTCGCGAAAAGAGTCATCAAATACTCATCCTCTACTTATGAGCGGCCAAGTTTTACAGAGCAAAGACACCTTCAATCTTGTGGGCGTCACATTTGAAAGTAACCTTAACTGGCATAAACACATTGTATCTATAGCCACGGCAGCTTCAAAAAAGCTTGGATTTCTCTTTCGAGCCAAAAAGTATTTCTCCCCTTCTAATTTATACACTTTATATGTGTCCCAAATCCGACCTCCCTTGGAATATTGTTCTAATACCTGGGGAATGGCGCCCCCACAACCCTAAACATTCTTGATTCTATTCAAAGAAGAGCTATTCGTCTCATTAATGACTCTTCACTTACAGAAAGGCTTCCCTCTCTTGCCCATCGTCGGGCTGTGGGGGATTTATCGCTTTTTATAGGTACTTTCATTGTTTCTGCTCTGAAGAATTGTCCAGTATTGTTCCTCCACTCACGGTTCCCAACAAAGAAACTCGTGGTTCCGCGCGTATGCATCCCTATACGGTCCAACTGGACAGGCCCCGAACTTCCCACTTTGTTTGTTCTTTTATCCCTAGAGTTTCTAGATTGTGGAACCTGCTGCCCGCGGAGGTCTTTCCTTCCCCCCAAATCTTCCAGTATTTAAGTCCCGTGTCAACAAACTCCCTCTTACCTCGCTTAAGACACCCACGGTACGTTAGTATTTAGGCTTTTAGCCTTCGTGGTTTGTCCAAAAAAAAAAATATTTTATTTGTTAAGGCTGGTAAAGTTGTTAAGCCTAATAAAAATTTTGACATATCTAAATTTGAGGTGAAAAGTTCCTGTATCTTCTGATTTTTAATGGAGGAACATGTATTCCTGTGAATTTTATAGTAAAAAGTAGTAATGGTGTTTTTAAGTTATTAAGTGTGTCTGCCTAGTTTAATATCCACATATCACCCCGTTTTATGAAAAATTTTTGTACAGGACAGTAAAACTTAATAAAAAGCCAAAGATATTATACATTTTATCAACTCTTGTCTTTGGTAGCTAGATAAAAAGGTGATTTTCTTCACGGTAAATTTTACTTCGCAATTTTAATTATCTATGCATTAACATCTGTAAGCAATTTTTACTATAATTGAACTATTTTAATATAAGAGCGACAAAGAAAACAAGTTAACCCACATAATACTTTTATATACAGTGCATTTCTTTAATGTCCCCCCTTTTATTTTTTGAACGGATCAATTTAAAAAGTTAAACTTTGGGATATGAAATTGATGATAAATACTATATTTTAGAGTGAAATTAACACATAAAAATTTTAAAATGGCGGCTGGGCGCCATCTTGGGAAAAAAATTAATGGAAAGGGGTCTTTTGACACATCATTTTAAACCTTTTAATGAGTACCTTATAACCCTAGAATATAAAGTCAATACCTTTACCCTATACAAAGTGGCAGTACTTTAAAAATGACCTAAATACCTGATTTGAATAGCCATATTACCGAAACTAATAAAGTTAGATGTACCTAATATGATATTTTTTAAAAATTTTTAAAGATCATTTTAATGGTGATGCTGGTGGTAATATACAGGGTAGTTTAGTTAGTTTAATGACGCACCCTGTATATTATATAACCGTTAAAAGATCTTTAAAAGAGCTTTAAGTAAATACCGTATTAGGTACATCTAACTTTATTAAGAGAAGCCCAATAATATTTTGTTTAAACATCTAACTTTATTAGTTTTGGAGATATGGCCCTACAAATCAGGTATTTAGGTAATTTTTAATGAACCGCCATTTTGTATTAGGTAAAGGTAATGACTTTATATTCTAGAGTTATAAAGTACTTATTGGGAGCTTTAAATGTGTCATAAGACCATTCCATTTAATTTTTTCCAAGGTGGCGCCCAGTCGCCATCTTAAAAATTTCACCTGTAGATTTCACTCTAAAATACATATGGTATTTATGCATTAATGTCATATTCCAAAGTTTTACTTTGTTAAATTGGTCCGTTTAAAAATAAAAGGAGGGGGCATTAAAGAAATGCACTGTATATTATGTATATGTATATTATTATTGATCCAAAAGTTAGTAACTATGGCTACAATTGCAGTTGATCAGCGGAGGGTGTTTTCGTCCATTTACTTTAACAGATGTCATCACAAGATTTTTTTACTTTTAGGTAAGTACAATTATATTTTTAAAAAAGTTGTACAGGTATTAAAAAGAGTTTAGTGTAGTTTTAGAAGCCAGTTTTATACAAAGATAAAGAAATAAATTTTTCTTCTTAATCCTTGAATGCCTTTTTATGGATATTACTGTACATAAAGAATTAAATAACTTAGTAGTAGATAACACCTTTGTGTCTAGGAGAATAAAATTACGAATAACATATATAATATATTTTCTTCAAAGAGATATATGTGTAAATAAGATCCAAATGTTTATTGTTCCAGCTCCTATAAAAAGAAAGAAATTCTACAGCTAAATCCAAGCAAATATGTGTACCTATGTCTATCTAGATTACTGTTTAAGAAAATAGTGGTCGAAAATGTAAACTGCAAATTTAATTTTTTTATT
Source organism: Listronotus bonariensis (assembly GCA_014170235.1). Classification (NCBI taxonomy): domain Eukaryota; kingdom Metazoa; phylum Arthropoda; class Insecta; order Coleoptera; family Curculionidae; genus Listronotus; species Listronotus bonariensis. The sequence goes on along the minus strand of JACEGR010002437.1, from coordinate 5,568 downwards.
AAAAACACAAATAAAGAGAAAAAAGGGTAATTGGATTAAATAAAAAGTTGGAGATTGGTTTGTTTATCAAAGATGACCATGCTAATTAAATATGAAGTTAGAGATCGGGTTTGTTTGTGTCGACAATTAAGTTTTAAATATTTTAATATATGGTAATGTTGTTGATAAACGCTGCGTTCTTACCCAGCACACAAAATAGGTTACGGGATGTTCGGTAATGTTCTGTATAAGTCATTATTATACATAGTATATTTTTTATCTCTGACCAACGACATATGGACCAAGTTTGTTTACGTTTGAGCTGTTGTCATTAATACATTACATTAAAAGCTCTAAAATGCGATTTGCCAAATTTAATTTTTTCACTCTAAACTTACTAACCACAAGTTATTATTGGACAAGCTTATATTAAAGGATTTCGTATTATAACTTTTTAAATAAACAATAAATATATTTCTATTATTTTTAGATATGATAATAAGCTAAATATGTTAAAAATTACTAGTTATTATTATTTTTTAAGGCTAAATTCTTAAAATGTGTGCTTATTTGTCAAGCCCGGCATTTTTACTCATATCGTAAACTAAACATGAATGAACGCTTGCGAGTGACGCCCTCTCATTTGAAAATATAACCAGTGGCGTAGCTACAGGTATCGGGGTCAATAATATCTCAGTAAATGAATGTTTCTTTGTTTAAAAAATTTTGAGAGCAAAAAAATAGGTCCTTACCTCCAAACGGGGCCCTTTCCAATATATTATATAGTTTGCGTGGTCAGAGTCCCCCTTTTTTGACTTTTTTCTTAATCCAATAAAGTTGAAAACGAAAAAAATTATTCCTTCTTTTCTATACATATACCTTTTTTGGGGACCTCTTCTAACTGGGGGCCCGGGGCGAACTGTCCCACCTCGCTACGCTATTGAATTTGGCAAGCCAAAAGTGATCAAATAAGGCGTTTTTTGGTGTTTTTTGATGATTAGAAAGTGAATATTGGTACTTATTTTTCGCACCTCACTTTTCACAGGTAAATAGAGACATTTTATTCAGGGACATCACTTGATAAGTTTGTAATGTATTTAACAGCTTACAATCATCAAATATTTAAACTTGTTTAGGGTTGCCCAGCGATCCAGAGTGTAGAAATATATGAATTCGAGCTTTAGAATTAGAAAATAAAGTTTTACCCAAAAGCTTAAACATATGTGGGAAACATTTTAGAGACACAATTAGAAGTGATGGCCTTCGCCTCTTAAAGAAAGATGCAATTTTCGAAAAAATTATTAGAATAATTGCAAGACGTTCTGCTTTTACATTGAACGCTAATTTGTACATTTTTTGATAATATACTTTTGTCAAGTGTCAGAGTATTATAAACTTTTGTCTTGTACACGTGTTTTTTTCTTAATTCATATTTGCATTATAGCCCTTTGGGTCTCTACTCAACACTGTTTTATTGTAAAAAATCTGATACACCGTTTTACACTTACAAGCGTTTGAAATTTGGCATAAATTTGGTATATTTAGAACGGTTCTGCCAATTTTTAAAAGCAAACTGGCGTTGAGCAGATAATCAAAGGACGTTTAAAACTATGTGCCACATGACCTCCCTTTACATTACAAAGAAAAGTTGATAACGCCCCCTTGGCACAATGCCTCGTGACCATAAAAATTTTGATGTCAAATAGTAGTTTAAGTGACACCTTTTTATCCAAATTTTACCCGACTTCGATATCTTGTCCCGTTCAAAAATTAAGAAGAAGGGAGCAATTTTAAAATCCTCACTATACCTACATAAACTCTTTTACAATTCCTTTTCTTAGTTTATGGATATTCTTACTTATTTCTTAAGTACATTTCCCGAGTTGTAATCGAATTTGTGGAAGACTTTATGGATTCCGTGTATACCTAATAACAAATGATATCAATAAAATCAATATCCTTAAGTTATAGACAACAAAGTATAAGTAAATATTTAAATTGTAATAATATACAACGAGAAATTATTATAACACAAAAGCCAAGTATTAAAAAAATATATGATTCAAACAAATGTGCTTTATTTTTATAGTATCTTTATAGCTACAAAATATCATAAATCAGGTTTCTTTATATGTCTGGATTTTGTGTTATAATTTCTATGTAATTTTGTATAATTGAAATTTAAATATTTATATTAAAAAAAAAGTTATTAAAGGCTGGTAGTCTTACGCCTCTGGTGCATACTATCAACCAAGGTCAAAAAGTCCGCCATTTTCATTTCTCGTTTTCTTCACCTCCCTTTGCCTATTAGGATTGTTCGCTTAATGTTTATCGTAAAATTATAAATGAATCGCTTGGTCCATATGTCGTTGTCTCTGACACTTTATGCCTAAATTACTTACAAATTTTTATAACCTTAGCCAGGATAAAAAAGTTATGTTTCACTGAAAGGCTCGCTGCATCCGAATCTGGGGTCGGTTTGACCCCATCATCAGGTCATGTTCAAGGTCAAATAATCAAAGTTTATTAAAAATATACTACAATCGTGGTATTTTTATGTTTTTTAGAATCGGAAAATAAATTAATTTGCTGACCAGTGGCGGCGCCAGGTGTGGGCGTGGTGTGGCGAGCGCCCAACCGGTTTATGAACCAAAAAGCAAAGAAACCCAATGGGGCCCAAGAAAAAAACATCACAAAAAATCCAAATCACGGAATTTTTGAATAAATGATCCATGGTCGCAATAATAAAAATTAATATTATGTGGCGCTATGTCATAAGAAAGCAGGAATTAAGATTTTAGACTAAAATTTAAATAAAAATAAAATATCCTATCCAAGATATTTAAAAAATTTGAATTTTCTCCTGTAACTTTATTAAAAAAAAAAATACAAAATAAATGTCATTTATTAAACAGGCTAGGGTACCTATACCACTCAGAGTGAATTTAAAATAGCTCATTTTTGGGTTTTTACAGCCTAATAAGCAAACAATTTTCCCGAAATCCGTTTGTTTCATCCCAAAAATGCAAAAAATCAAATATTTGAATTTTTCTCTGGTCGATATGTTTGTCTAGCTTAACTTTTAAAAAAGAATCGTTGTCCTTAAGTTTTGGTTAGGCTTCACCCTCATTAATACCCCTTTAACTTTGGGTTTCTACCATTTTTAAGACAAATCATAAATATAACTTATAAAGTGACGAAGGTGTGCAAATTTTCGTGAGATTTAATGCGAAAAAATAGCCACAGTTTAAAATAAACGTTTTTAACTCACCTAGAAGGTGTTTTTTGAGGAGGCTTAAGCTCTAGTTTCTACCACCAATTCTTGACGCTAAAATATGACTATCTATTTACACTTACATACATGACCGTACACAGAAAGTGATTTTGGGAGGAGGAGGCAAAAAGGCGACCATCAAAAAAAAGGGACTCAAGGTAAGTTAACAAAGCGGCTTAGGCTAAGGTAGAGCCTTCAGCAAACAACCTATCTTAAAGCGGTCTGTTTTGGGCTCCTGTGTACAGCTCTGCTTACATACCTTAGTCTAAATCTCAATCAATCTGGTTTTAGTTTTTTTTTCTTTATAATTTTGTTAATAATAGATGTATTGGTAAAACAATTTAAGAGGCTTTTAATTTTACTGTAAAATCTAGAGTGCGCCATCTGCGGTATTTTACACAAATTTAATACGAAATAAGTTTTTAAGCCATTCTGTATTTACCTTTTAGATAAAATTCTAATTCTTTATTCTTTACCTAAAAGGTTTACGTAGAACAAATTTATTTAAGCAGTAGTTTTCAGATATCTAGATTCAAAAATTACTTACTGTATGACCATGTCTAAACTATACAAGGTGTTTCAGAATATGATGCCAATTCTTAAAAGTGTGAGTTCTTAGGTGATTTTTAAGAATAAAAGTTTAAATACCTTTTTAATGGGTTAACTTTTAAGATACAGGGTGGTAAAGTTAAAAAAAAACAACTTTTTACCACTTTGGATCTCAAAAGATAAGACATTTCTGACATATGTTTATTAGAACTTTTTTCCTAATATCACCTAATAATTCGCAGTCTTAAAAATCAACATCTTCTTCTTAAGCACCCTGTATAGCCTAGACTTCCATACAAAAAGTGAATTTTTAAATCCAAATATTCCAAAAGCAGCTTCTTTAAGTCAACTTTTACCATGTATACCGTTTTTAGGTAAAATATTTTAAAATATTATTTTTTTTATCTCAAACTAAAAATAAAGTTGCACAAAAACGTTCTTTTGTTTTTAATGCCTGCAAGATATTGCAGGTAGCGCCTTCAGAATTTTACAATAAAAGTAAAAGAAGATTTTAATTTTACACTCCCCAAAACTTCTCTAGCCGAATATTGTGGCAATAACCCTATTGAAGATATGTTCTGTAGTTCGGATGGTCATTATTTCGGTACAAGCCAAAAATTAAATTAAAAGTACCAAAAAACAAAAAAAATAAAACAAGTAAAAAGATAACTAAAAATCGACGGTAAATTTTAAAATTTAAAACCTTAATAATAGTTCATTTTTATTTTTATTATTTTTAGTCAATTTATCTTGACAACGGTGGCAGACTTGCTACCGAAACGTCAATTTTTAGTTATCTTTTTACTTATTTTAATTTCTTTTGGTTTTTGGTACTTTAAATTTAATTTTTGGATTGTACCCAAATAATTACCATCCATTAATAAACCTATTATTAACCAAATATTTATAAAAAACTAAAACCATATGAAACTTTAACACCCTGTATCTTCAAAATCATCCACTCTTTTAGACAAAGGTAAATTGAGTGAGTTCCAAAAAGTGCGGAAAAATGCTAAATTTTTGAAGCTAAAATATGACGATCTATATATTAGCTTTGGTGGTATCATTTTTCGGCACTTTTTAGAAGACACCCTGTATAAAGACTAATATATTATAAATTCTCAATTATTTTGGGGACTAATCGGCCGTCTTACGGAGGCTAAGAGGTCTTAACCCCCCCTCTCCCACCCCAGGTCCCTGAATTGCGACCCTGATTGCACTTGCAAATACAGCTGCCCAACCTCCAAATCTTTCCGCCGGGTATTGCCCAACCTAAAAATAAAATCCGGCGCCGCCACTGCTCCTGACCCCATTAGGTCGATGTCAAGATTATATACAGGTCTGGAAAATCGTTATCGAACCATTGGGATTAACAAGTGGAAAAAGAGAAAGAGATCTTGCCTTAAGATAGAGAGTAACAGAAAATTAGATATTCCCCTATTTTCAAATGCAATGATGCCATATGTATGTATATGCCTTGCTCGCACCCCCACCCTTTCCTGCAGTAGTATGGGATGGAAACCATACCGGCTCACCCGCGCGGCCGGAAGCATTTGAACGAAGAGAGTTCATTTTCAAGCTGATTGGAGTGTTGCAAATTGCTGTCATTTCTTTTTAAATGTTGGTTTATATCGTTGAACAAAGAGTTCAAATTATTAAGTGGTACTATGCTGGTAATTTAGCAGAAGAAATATTTGGGAGATTTGCACTTTCATTTGACGGAGGTCAATGTCAATTAAAAACAAATGGTATCAACAAGATGGTTA
>JACEGR010002436.1:0-129249 GCA_014170235.1 Listronotus bonariensis | reverse complement strand
AATTTTTAGTCCAAATGTTCATTTAAATTAAAGTTGCCTGTGACAAAGCAGACATTAAAATTTTTGAAAATAACAACGCCCATTTATTGATTACTAGTGTTTTAGTCGGTTTAAAAGAAATTTCAATGATTTTAAACAAAACCCTTCTTCTACAACAACAAGATGATATAATACTGGTAGGATGTAAAAAAATGGTTTACTTTAGTCTAGAGTTAATCCTGAAAAATATTCCAGGAGAAACAATCTGATAACCTTAATAGTTGCTTTAAAAAATTTGACACTGTGATTATGGATAATGGAAGAAACGAGTTATAGGTCACAGAATGTCGTCATAACTGACCAAAGGCGTATTAGGGTTGTTTAAAAACACAAGTTTTATCATTACCACATTCAGCTGAAATAAGTGTTATTGGAAGTAGCATTTTAAGCAACTAATGATTTTTTTTCTGTAAATTTTAAAAATAGTGGCAGATAATACAAAATCTTTTAATTTTGTGCTTTTTTCCAACAAATTTACATTTTGCAAAAACGGCTTAGTAAATAAGCATAGCTATATTACAGCCTACTTACATTATAATAGACACTTGGAATAAAAATATGTTAAAACGGAATTTACTTAACAACTATAGAAGATAGGTATAGGCAATCTATACACCATTTGAAAGAGCATTTGGTTTGTCATCATGTGGTGTAAAAAATACAGGGTGTTCCATTTAAAATAAGAGAGATATTGCAATTTGACTTTCTAAAAAATTGAAATTATTATTTGATGACCCTGTATAATCTATGATCTCGATATGACCTACGTATGATAAGGCAGACTTTTCCTAATCTTGTAACAAATTTTAAAGTTTAAGGAGTTTATATTGTTAAAATAAAATTAATTTAATTGCACCCCTGCATTTTGAAAAAAATCAAATATCACAAAAACGAATAAAATTAGACACTTAGTACTATAAACAAACTTGAGTTATTTTTAAAGTAAAATCTAAAACCGTCATGAAATATAGGGTGTTCAATTTCAAAAAATATAACTTTGATACGTCACACTTTTTGAGACACCCTGTATAGACTAAAATAATTTTATACTGTGGTCCTATTCGACCTGTATATGTTCCAGTATTTATTTTTTTTTATTCCCATGGTTATCCAGCTACAGACCGTGTCGAATATGGTGGGCCACCCTGTAGGTAGGTATTCAGGTATAATGGAAATTATATCTACTATTTTGTAGATTTAAGTGTTTATATTTTGAAAATTAAAAAGAAAGATAATAAAATGTAACATTTTTGTAAAGCTTTTTAAGAGACCTTTGTAATGGCAATACAATGTACAGGGCGTTTCATTTAAAAAAAGATTACATCTTCATTTTTCTTGTGTTTTTGATGTTTGTTTGTTTCTTTTGTTGTGCTCTAAGGATAATAGATAAAAAAGTATGAAACTTTTTTCTTTATCTTTGGACAATCCACGAAGGCTGAAAGCCTAAATACTAACGTACCGTGGGTGTCTTAAGCAGGGTAAGAGGAAGTTTGTTAACACGGGAGTTAAAAACTTGAAGATTTGGGGGGAAAGAAAGACCTCCGCTGGCACTAGGTTCCACAGTTTAGAAACTCTAGGGATAAAAGAACGAACGAAATGGGAAGTTCGGGGCCTGTCCAATTGAACTGTATAGGGATGCATACGCGCGGCACCACGAGTTTCTCTGTTGGGAGCTGCAAGAGGAGGGACTATACTGGATAATTCGTCGGAGCAGAAGCCGTAAAAGTATCTATAGAAGGGCGATAGATCTCCCACAGCTCGACGATGGGCAAGAGAAAGAAGTCTTTGAGTAAGTAAAGGATTATTAATAAGACGAACACCCCTTCTTTGAATGGCAATGAAGGTTGTAGGGGATGCCATTCCCCAGACATGAGAACAATATTCCAGAGTTGGTCGAATTTGGGACACATACAAAGTGTATAAATTGGAAGGAGAAAAATACTTTTTGGCTCGGAAAAGAAATCCAAGCTTTTTGAAGCTGCCGTGGCTATAAATACAATGTGTTTATGCCAGTTAAGGTTATTCTCAAATGTGACGCCCACAAGGTTAAATGTGTCCCCGCTCTGCAAAACCTGGCCACTCATAAGCAAAGGATGAGTGTTTGATGATTTTTTTCGCGACAAGGAACATGAATGTGTTTTGGATGCATTAAATTGAACGAGATTTTTGGCGCCCCAATCCAATATCAAATTGAGATCCTGTAAAAGAGATATCTGCATCGCCCTGCGTTTGCTTTCCAAGTCGGGTTGAAAAATTGGTTTGGGAACCTGAAAAGTGGAGTGAAGGGTACTATCGTCAACATAACTATGAATGGGATTGGTTGTGGAAGAAAGAAGGTCGTTGATGTGAAGAAGAAATAAAGTTTGTGCTACTACTGAACCCTGTGGCACTCCAGCATTAATTTCGTGAAAGCTTGAAGAGTGGCCATCAACAATGACTGATATACGACGATTAGAAAGATAACTGGGGAGCCAAGAGCAGAGTTTAGTTGGAAGACCGTAGGAGGGAAGTTTATTAAGAAGTGCGTCATACCAGACTTGGTCAAAAGCTTTAGATATATCAAGAGCAACGATCTGGGACTCACCTAGAAACTCAAAAGACTTATTCCAGTTGTGTGAAACGAAGGAAAGAAGATCTGCTGTAGATCTCTGTTAATTAAGACGTTATTTTCTATCCTTCTTGGTTATAGGTAAAAGTGGGTGGCAAAATATAAATAAATTCCTTGTACATTTATCAAAATTTAGAATGAGAAGGTTCCCTTTAGTGATCAATACCTTTATATTATTTATAATAATATCATAATTTGAAACACATTTTCTGTCTAAATTATTTAAATATTAATAAAGTACCTGTATAGCTATAAATATTTTACTTTCTATAACAAAATATCCAATTTATTAAATTACGTTTTGGGCCAAAATTAAAACTTTTTTCAATAATATAATAAATTTATTTAATTTATAAAGGAAGCTATAAAAATTAGTTTTTCCGGTAGTCTATTACAACATAATAATTTCATTGATCAATACTAATAATCAAGTAAAATTTTACTTTCACATAAAAATATAAAAAAATGATTAAGACTTTTCGTAAGAATAATATTAATTTTTAATTTTTCCCAAGCAAATAAAGGTCTGAAACGGCTTACACAAAACTTGAAAGGTCGTACTAATATACCTGGTATCAAGTTATAAATTTACAACTAAGTAGTTTCTTAGTTTCTAGTCATTTCGGCCAGTAATGCAATAACAAAGCAAGCACTATTAGTCACCAAATCCGAAATGTTTACATGCCGGTGTTCGCGTTAGATTATCTCTTTTTTACGCATATTAACATTACTGACTGGCTGATTCTGCATGTATAGGGTATTTCCTAACTACGGTCAGAGACAACAATGAGACGAGCAACTAAATGTAAATAAATTATCGGAGAGAGAGATAGCTGCTGGGCCATCCTTGTCTATCTTTAAGGAAGGTAGACGCAGATGGCGCGTGAGTCGACTTTATCGTTTGCCCGCCAAATGTGATCACTAATAAAAGTCAATATTCAAAGTCTAATTAAAGGTAAAAACTACGAAACACAAAATCACAGAAAATGTAAACAAACTGTCCAAACAAATCGGCCATTGAAAAATATCAAACACAAATATCGAATAACATTTCGGCCTGACTGCCTGCGGCAACGTTTGTCAAGTTAAAAATATTCGATTCATGGTATATTTTCTTTCCCTTAATTAGATGTGAGCCAATAAAGGACATTAAAGTTTACATGCAGAAATTGTAAACAACTTGGCAACCAGGGCAAAGCGATGATTGCTCCATCTACGATAGCCTGCCATGATGAAAGACAAAGACATATTTATTGGAACTTGCGTTAAACCAGAAAGAGATAAATACAATGGACAAATTGTTAGGACCAGTTACTCGTCTCATTGTTGTCTCTGCTACGGTGCAAAACTGAAAGGGGTGAAACTTTATAAAGTTTCATGAACATAGGTCCGAAGTTGCTTTGTTGCAGAGATACAGGGAGCTTAAAAAAAAAAGAAAAATGGTATTTTAAATATCCTTAAACCTATAGAGTTTAAATGTTTTACAGTTATTTAAAGTTATAAGGCGAACTTTTCGCCCTAACTAGATTAAAATTATTCTATACGGTGGCGTGTCATTGGGCACCACAGTCAATACTATTAAGAAAAGAAGTAAGTCACCGGCTTTTTTGCTATTTTTTATTTTTTTGGTTAAATAACTAAAAATACAATTTTTTAGACTTTTGTATTTTCTTCATACCTAACCAGAACTAACTACCCATTTATTTATCACAAATAAAATTGTGAAATTGGAAATTAAGTGTAGTGGCGCCATCTGTTGTCGAGTATTTGAACTTCATTCAGAACAACGGTTATTTGGGTCTCATATCAACTCCCGAGCGAAGCCGGGAATCATAGCTAGTAATAAGGACTCTTCCAACCCTTCAACTTGGAAATTAAGTGTATTGGCGCCATCTGTTATCGAGTATTTGAATTTTATTCAGAACAACGGTTATTTGGGTCTCATATCAACCCCCGAGCGAAGCCGGGAATCATAGCTAGTAATAAGGACTCTTCCAACCCTTCAACTTGGAAATTAAGTGTAGTGGCGACATCTGTTGTCAAGTATTTGAACTTCATTCAGAACAACGGTTATTTGGGTCTCATATCAACTCCCGAGCGAAGCCGGGAATCATAACTAGTTAGGTAATAAAGTACCTATTATTTCTGATTTGTGAAATGACCCTGCCTGGTTTTCAGCGACTCGTCTTATGTATCTAGTACCAGATCGAAACCACTAACTAAGCGAAAAATGGGCCACGACGCATTGTAGAAGCTCTGGTTTGTTTTGGTTGGTTAATAAAAAGAATAAGTTTGATCTACAGCCACGGCAGCTTCAAAAAGCTTGGATTTCTCTTCCGAGCCAAAAAATATTTTTCCGCTTCTAATTTATACACTTTATATGTGTCCCAAATCCGACCTCCCTTGGAATATTGTTCTCATATCTGGGTCATGGCGTCCCCCACAACCCTAAGCATTCTTGATTCTATTCAAAGAAGAGCTATTCGTCTCATTAATGATCCTTCACTTACAGAAAGGGTTCCCTCTCTTGCCCATCGTCGGGCTGTGCGGGATTTATCGCTTTCTTATAGGTACTTCCATGGCTTCTACTCTGAAGAATTGTCCAGTATAGTTCCTCCACTCACGGTTCCCTACAGAGAAACTCGAGGTTCCGCGCGTATGCATTCCTATACGGTCCAATTGGACAGGCCCCGAACTTCTCACTGTATTCGTTCTTTTATCCCTAGAGTTTCTAGATTGTGGAACCTGCTGCCCGCGGAGGTCTTTCCTTAAACCCCCAAATCTTCAAGTATTTAAGTCCCGTGTCAACAAACTCCCTCTTATCTCGCTTAAGACACCCACGGTACGTTAGTATTTAGGCTTTTAGCCTTCGTGGTTTGTCCAAAGATAAAAAAAAATATAAAGCAAGTATTGATTCCTGGCATTTTTATATGTTTTGACATAAACCTTGTAGTTACCAGTTTAAAAGAAGCCACAAAATTCGTGTCGTCGTTCTTGCAAAACATGCAGAAACTGGAACTAACCAAAACTACCACAGCACGTTCTGTGCTATTTTTTGCTTAGTAAGCAGGAGTTTTTAAACTTTGAGCGTATATTTAAAATTATTTTGGATTTTTGGATGCTCAGAATTCGTAAAGTTTAAATTAAAATATAATAAATACGATTTTTTTATTTTTTGTTTAAACTTATATTAATAAAATACACTAAACAAAATATTTATCATCAGTCATACTTTTTGTCGTTCTAAAATATATTTTTTTCTACTCCCGTGCCGAAGAGCCCAATTTTTCGTGTTTCAGTTCTAGAAAAAGCATTTTTGGCACTAGTTCGGCAAAGTATTTTTCGCACCAGTTTAAAAGTACAAAAATAGCGTTCCCTCACGTGCTGAAAGTGACTTTTTCGCACTTCAATGGTTGACGAAACTCCCCTACGCATCGTTCGGTTAACAGCAGTCGCGTGCGGAAAAGTGGCTCTTTCAGTACTTGTTGGAAAATATACTTAATTTAATTTGGTTTAATAAAAATAAAAAACATAACGCCAACGGGGTGTTTATTTATATTTAACACCCGGTACGTAGAAAATAAAATTGAAGAATATATATAAGAAAAGGTTTTTCTTGTTTATTTTTTTACAAACCAAAAGTAGCTAAACTCTCGTTGATGTGAAAATCACTTTATTGATGTCCCGAACAACGGTTTCTGACAATAAAAATGTGGATTTAGATAGGTTCACCATTTTGATTGATTTTTTTGAAAAATAATGCTAAAGGATATCGCAGAAGAAAAATAAAAATTTTCAGTAAAAGGGTTTTCAGATGATCTAGTTTTTTGTGGGTAGAGCTAACAGTAGGTTAAAGTGTTTATTTTTTATTTAAAAGTCTTAAAATTGTTTTTTTTTAAATATAATGGATTTTTTAAAACTTAGTTTCTGTTTAATGAAAATAAGAATAAGAAAAAAATCACTCAATTGCATATTTTTAGACCATAAAAGAAGCATTGTGGGATATTTTTCTTGTTAAAATTAGGTTTTATAATTCTTAATTACCAATTATGTACTCCACTTCACTCCACTTTTCAGGTTCCTAAGCTAATCTCTCAACCCGACTTGGAAGGCAAACGCAGGGCGATGCAGATATCTCTTTCACAAGATCTCAATTTGATATTGGATTGGGGCGCCAAAAATCTCGTTCAATTTAATGCATTCAAAACACAATCATGTTCCTTGTCGCGAAAAAATCATCAAACACTCACCCTTTGCTTATGAGTGGCCAGGTTTTGCAGAGCGGGGACACATTTAACCTTGTGGGCGTAACATTTGAAAATAACCTGAACTGGCATAAACACATTGTATCTATAGCCACCGCGGCGGCAAAAAGCTTGGATTTCTTTTCCGAGCCAAAAGTATTTTTCTCCTTTCAATTTATACACTTTTTATGTGTCCCAAATTCGACCCTCTTTGGAATATTGTTCTCATGTCTGGGGAATGCCATCCCCTACAACCCTCAGCATTCTTGATGCCATTCAAAGAAGGGCTGTTTGTCTTATTAATGATCCTTTACTTACTCACAAGACTTCCTTCTCTGGCTCATCGTCGAGCTGTGGGAGATCTATCGCTCTTCTATAGATACTTTTACGGCTTCTGCTCCGACGAATTATCCAGTATAGTCCCCCCTCTTGCAGCTCCCAACAGAGAGACTCGTGGTGCCGCGCGTATGCATCCCTATACGGTTCAATTGGACAGGCCCCGAAATTCCCATTTCGTTCGTTCTTTTATCCCTAGAGTTTCTAGACTGTGGAACCTACTGCCAGCGGAGGTCTTTCCTTCCCCCAAATCTTCAAATTTTTAAGTCCCGTGTTAACAAACTTCCTCTTACCCTACTTAAGACACCCACGGTACGTTGGTATTTAGGCTTTCAGCCTTCGTAGATTGTCCAAAGATAAAAAAAAATGTAACACAAATAATAAATACTTATTTAAATAAGGTTTATATGCAGTATACCAGTTTTTACTAAAATAAGTGTTTTCAAAATTTTTAGGTTTTTTGAAAATTTTAACACCTTGTATCTCAAAAGTTAAGACGTTTAGTACATAACTTCATATGAAGTTTTCTTTTTAAAATGAATCCAAAATTCACCTCCTTTAATATTGACATTCAATTAAAAACATCCTGTATAGAAATAAGTGCACTAGGAAGTGATTATATTAAAGATAGAATATAATACGGTAACCTTAGAATTTTTGTTTAAAAACTGATAAAAATATCTATTTTTGAGGATGTAATTAATATTTTTTAATAGAAATGTCATACATCAAGGAAATTTAAACTTAATACGATTATCACTACATTCACTTGTCCCAAAAATTGTCGCGCCCAACTACATCAAAAATGCATCTAGGGTAATAAAATATTACTGAATAGAAATAAAAACGGTAATTTTATATTCTAGACAATAAAGGTCATTGACGCACCTTTTTAACCTCGGTATACGCCTAAAATTTGTAAAATGATCGGCGCCTTAGAGAAGGAATTAGTTTACTTTAAAAAAAAATAATTAAACCTCTAATATTTTGTAATTTTTAAAAACTCATAAAATAACAAAAATATGTTTTAAAATATTTAGAGGAGGGTGGGGTACAATAGTGTAGCGGGGTAATATTTTACAAAAAATTAACAAAAAACTTATGCATTGAATGTAATGCACTCTTTCTTAAGTTTAAATAACTCTGTTATAGATGTATTAATGGCCTAAAAATGATTTATTTAAATTCAAAGCTAAAAAATACAACTATTGAAACATTCCCTCACTGTTGTATAAAAAGTAAAACTCACTATGAAACTAGGTCTCTTAAATATAGTTATAGTTATTAAATTAATGTGGGCGTCACATTTGAAAGTAACCTTAACTGGCCTAAACACATTGTATCTATAGCCACGGCAGCTTCAAAAAGCTTGAATTTCTCTTTCGAGCCAAAAGTATTTTTGAAGTCAAACAAAGTTTGTATTTCGTCCAAAATTTTATTAAATAGCGTGGCAAAGCGCTTTCGGCCTAAGGCCATCATCAGTGCCTCTTGTCAAGATTTGCACAAGAGATCTGGTAACAAAAGGAACACATAGTGTAGTAAAATAGACAATCAGTTTCACATGTTACAAATATTAAAACTTATATTAAAATAAAATAAAATAAAATCTGATCAATCAAGTTCTGAACAAGACCATGCTGTCTTTGAAGGGTAGACATAATTTTACTATTTTACTACACTATGTGTTCTTCTTGACAAGAGGCACTGATGATGGCCTTAGGCCGAAAGCGCTTTGCCACGCTATTTAATAAAATTTTGCACGAAATACAAACTTTGTTTGACTTCATATTTATCCACGTGCATACAGCCACTCCTATATCAAAAGTATTTTCCCCTTCTAATTTATACACTTTATATGTGTCCCTAATCCGACCTCCCTTGGAATATTGTTCTCATATCTGGGGCATGGCGTCCCCCACAACCCTAAACATTCTTGATTCTATTCAAAGAAGAGCAATTCGTCTCATTAATGATCTTTCACTTATAGAAAGGCTTCCCTCTCTTGCCCATCGTCGGGCTGTGGGGGATTTATCGCTTTTTATAGGTATTTCCATGGCTTCTGCACTGAAGAATTGTCCAGTATAGTTCCTCCACTCATGGTTCCCGACAGAGAAACTCGTGGTGCCGTACGTATGCATCCCTATACGGTTCATTTGGACAGGCCCCGAACTTCCCATTTCGTTCGTTCTTTTATCCCTAGAGTTTCTAGACTGTGGAACCTACTGCCAGCGGAGGTCTTTCCTTCCCCCAAATCTTCAAGTTTTTAAGTCCCGTTCTTCCTCTTACCTGCTTAAGACACTCACGGTACGTTAGTATTTAGGCTTTCAGCCTTCGTGGATTGTCCAAAAATAAAAAAAAGTAAAATTCACTATGAAACTAGGTCTCTTAAATATAGTTAATAAATTAAAACAAATATGACTATACCATTTTACCACACAATTTTTCTTAAAAATGGAAAATCATTTTTAAATTAAAGTAAGATAAAAAAATTGGTGTTTATAAATATTTTTATAATTGCGATATTAAAATATTTGGCCCTCTAAAAGCAAACCGCTTACAGCCGCTACTGTTACTAGCTTAACGAAGAAAATTCGAATATAACTAAATAACTTTTATCCAACACTTACATATAATATCTACATAATTGATCAGATTTTGAGGATATAAAGTGTACTATAAGTCACTAGTGAGCTAAAGTACCCTTTAGCTCACTAGTGAATTATAGACAATACAAAATTTTGTTGCTGGTGTTGACAATGACAAGTAACAAATAATGGATGACGTTTTCAAATTATTTTCGATATTAAAAACGATTTATACGAAAGTGTTGGATAAAATTTTGTATTAGACACGTGAGTTATTACATATAAGTCACTTAAGAATATTACCTCTCTCGCCCTTCGGGCTCGAGAGTTAAACTTTTCTTGCGTGACTTATATGTAATATAACTCACTTATCTAATAAATAACTATAAATTGGCTCATTTTTACGTTATGAATTTTTAGATATATTTTCCAATTTCCGGTATTGCAATATTGCAAACATGTGCAAGATTTTTTTACCTATAAAAATCTTATATAAAATTCTATTGTATTTTTATTACTAGTACTAGTACATTGATTGAATATACAAATAATTAAGAATTTATAGTGAAGATCATATTTATTTCATTCTGAAAGCGATGCCGCCAAGTACACAAAAAATGATGAAGCAAATAAACCCTTCTGTGAACAATGATTTATTGCAGCAAAAATATTCAACCCGACGACTACGCTCCGCGTTACAGGTTTTATGTCCGCCTGAGACGAAATAAGAGGATGTTTTTAAGTACGTGATACGTGTTTTCGCAATATTTTTATTTATTTATCCAAAAAATATGTAATCAGGCTTTGTCAAAGGCTATGTGCTTTCGAAAAGTTTGTTTACTTTATCATTTTTGTGTACTTGGCGGCATCGCTTTCAGAATGAAATAAATATTTATGGTCTTAACTATACCAATACAAGAGTGTTACATACGTTGCAAGCGTTGTGCAAAAAATAGTTAATCTTTTAGCGAAACTCTTGAAAAGAATTTTAATTAGCAAAGGAGAATAATACTTTAGACTTCAAGAGCACCTGTCAGCAAGAGAGCAAGATTAAGTTTTAAATTTGTTATTTATTTAAAACACCTATTGTCATTTTTATGAATAAATTTCTACCTATTCTATTTCATAAATAATAAAGGTATAAAATTAGTTTTTTTTTTTAATTGCTTTTATATCTATTTTTTGTATTAAAATGACTACATCTTTGCTACTTTCCAGTTTTGGTTTTCGAGTGTCACGTAGTAAATTAGCATTCCCCATTTAACATTTTTTGCCGGCGTTGTACATTTAATTTACTGGCATTGCCAGCACTCTTTAATGGCAAGGCATTGGCAAAAAGGTATCAAAAAAACGCGAAAGTGGGCAATTGGCCGTTATTAGGCCACGTGTTGATGAGCATCCGTTATTAATAATTTATGATTAAAAAAATGTGTTTAGGATAATGGCATTTATCATTAAATAAGTATTGCAAGTTTTATAAGTTGAATGTCCCAAAAGTTAAATAACATATTTAGAATTTTGTAATCGAAAAAAATGAGAATAAAAGGCAGGAAAACTTTATCAATACAAAATTACATAATATAAATTCTTATACCGTAACAATAAACCAAAAAAAAAAAAGTATGTAATAAAATTTAAACAAAGATAGTAAATCAAAAGAACACTTTAAAATAATAAGTATTTAAGGGACACGGGACACTTACACTCAATTTTCAGATCTAAAATATAGGGAGAAATATTTTAAAGGAGTTAAATGTCAACAACTTGATATCATGTAATTTTTTAGGTAACGACAAATTTAAAAGGTTTTAAACAAAATGTTTACAGCTCCACCAATTAATTACACAACACACACTAATTAGGTAATGAATACACTTAATTATGTCTACTGAAAACTCTTTTCTTTAAAAAGAAACTAAAAAGCTAGAAAACCACGTAGAAAACAATGGCACAAAGCGGCCAAACAAAAGCAAGGTTGCCTCATCTGTCAAATTGTCAAATCTTGTATTTCGGCTAAGCGAAATCGTCGAAATTAACCTAGCTAATTTTACCATCATTTTATTTTTATTCTCTCAAAAATACATAATAAACATTTTGTTTGACTTAATTTTTATTTGCATGATTTGTATCAATAAAATGTTAGGAAAAGGCCATTTCCTTTAAATTATGTAAAAAACATAAAATAATGTTTTTAGCCGCCATTATAAATAAAACAGATCAAAAAAATTGCGAATTTCGAATGTTAGTTAAATACCAATGTTAATAATATGGTTTAAAAAGTATGAATATGGGTTGAAGGTTAGCCTTCAAAAATCCAATATTTATTTGCCTGCAACAAAAAGGCATGCTTTATTTAATCAGGATTGGTATGCCGCCATTTTTGTATACTTGCCGGCAATTCGCCTGCATGTAAAATTTGAGTGGCAATCGAGTGTTTATTTAGGGTTAACTTTTTAATACGTATAAGATGTTGGCATAATATTGCCACCAATTGCCAATGCTTTACCATCAATGCCAATATGAAAAATGTATATTGCCGGCAAATAGTGTTTGCTGGGTTATATGTCATTTAGAATAATAAGAAAAAAGCTAAAAACTTAGTTTTTATAAAAGAACATACAAAGAAAGTTAACTTTAAAGCGCATCATGTCAGAGCAGGCTGGTCAAAAGCCTTACCTAAATTTATAGCAATGAGTAAAGGAACATCGTTAAACTGTATCCGATTCAACCAATCGGATCAAACTTAGAAACGTGTTTTAATTGATCGATTTTAGGGTTTCGTCACAAACAAATAAAAGATCTGCTGGGAATCTTTTGTGATAAAACTTATATTGTCTAAATTATCTTATGTATAAGTAGCGTAAATTTTATTTATCAAATTAATAAAGTTTGAATTGGGTTAAAACAGGGTAACATTTGACTGCTCTAAGGGTGGATATGACTATACGAAATCCTTGTAGCATAAATAAATGTCTATATTTTATGTAGTTGTACTGGTTGTGCAGCAAATTACTATTCAATAACAATAAACCAATTTCTGATAATGACACCAATTTACAACGTAATATTCAATCGGTTTTTGTGAAAGGATCTACTTACATATTAGCGAATGTGTTAATTTATTAACAGTGTCAACCCGCTTTGAAATCTTAAACATACAATACTTGGTTTTGTTAATTTCTATCGTCGATTTTATATGTATAATAGTTTTAAATGTTATCCAAACTGTATCTTAAAAACTATTTAAATACATTTTCTGCTAGTCAGCGGACAAGAGTCATGTAGAAGCAAGAATAATAGTTTGATTGCTCTATAGAACTGATTATAATCACCACAAAAAGTTTAATTCTATAGCTATTTTTATTAAAGCTTTATAGCGCAGTAAAATATAATTTTTAAACATTAAAAAATATACAGGGTGATTCAAAAATCGATCACGAAACTTAAGGTAGTGATTCTACTTGACAAAATAAGGGTAGAGCCTCATATAATTTTGTTTCAATATGTCATTCGTTTTCGAGTTACAAGCCGTCAAATTTCAATTTTTATTTTGGTTTTTCGCCATATTGCATTTATTTTTTACCCAATCCAGTTGATATTTGGCACACAAATCGAGCTTTGCAGATTCTAAAATTTTAAGATAAAAGTACTTTTTTTAAATACCGCCAGAGGGCACTTTACCTAAAACTTAAAATTTATTTACATCATAACTTTTTATTTTGACAGATATCGCAAAGCTGGGGGCGCCATTTTATGGACAATCAAAAAGGTAAAAAATAAGGTACTCTTTATTAAAGTCGATAAACCTCACCGTTTAGGCACCAATAGACATCAAAGTTTTCATCAATTTTAATCAAACTACCTACATACAAACAGGGTGTCCAGTAACTCAACCGACAAACTTTACGGGGCGATTCTACAACAGAAAATAAGAAAAAAACTTTATAGAAACATATGTTCTAAACGTCTTAGTTTTGAACTACGGGGTCTGTGGCGCAGGCAAGGCTGAGTAGGCTGAAGCCCATGGCGGCATTTTTAGGGGGCGGCAGATGTTCTTGAGGGGCGGCAAATTATGTCTTATGAATAATTTTGTTGTTTTGTAGGATTCTCTTTGTACCTAGAATTGAAAGAAATGGAATTTTTATTTTTTTGCTCTTCAAAAATATTTCTGAAGGAAAAAAGAAGAAAGGGGCGGCGAAAATAAAATAGCCTACGAGCGGCAAATATGTAAATGCGCCTATGTACGGGGTGTTAAAAATTAAAAAAAAAGTTTTTTAAATATTAGGAATTACTTCTTAAAGTTAGGAACATTATTTCCATAATACCCTGTATTTAGCGAGTCCAAGGGCGTCTGAAGCAGCACCCAAACAAATATTCTTATAAAAAAGGAACGCCACTGACTGTAAAAATATTGCTTAAATTTTTATATTTTCTTTAAATTCAGCAAATAAAAATCCAGATATTATTTTTCGTAATGTTTAATACTTAAAAAAGTTTCAGGAATAATTTTTATTAAAAATTATGCAACATTTAAAACAGATACTTAATTAAATACCGGTTATTTCTAGTATAAGAAATTTTACTAAAATAGGTTTTTTGAAATTTTACAGTTATTTAAAAAGGTTAATATTTTGTTTTTATCTTTTTTATATCCCACGAAGGCATATGCCTAAATACCAGAGTACCGTGGGTGTCGGGTTATTAGATGTTTAACCTATTATTCCCCCTGTTCCGTCAACGTTGTCCAAGCACTGAAACATGCAGTTATGCAGTCTCCCCCGCTGGGAATCGAACCGGCGACCTCTGGCTTCGAAGATCAAAGCTCTGTTCACTGCGCCACGCCTGTATCTTAAGATTGAGAGGATTTTACCATGACTGAGATCAGGAAAACATTATTTAAACAATGAAAATTTTACATTGAATTTAAAAGTGATCGCTGCCAACAGTTTTAAGCCGTATTTTGCTTTTTCTTGCATTTCTTTTTTATTAAACTAATATTATTAATACTTAGTTGGTCACATTTAATGTCATGATCATACATCAAACATTTTTTTTTGCTTTTTAACCCTTTTCTGAAATACAGCAACAAGGAAAGATTTCAAGCAAACATAAAATTTAATTTAATAACAAAACAATGGGTAAACCAAAGCCGGTCTATATAAGGTCACGACATTCGGCCATATTGCTTTGACGTATTATGACGTCACATCTCCCATTTTTCGGCCATGTTGTTCAGTGCCGGAGATATTATACAGTTTTTTTATTAGTAGAACAACCGTTTACACAACAGTTTTTAATTATTATTAAGTTGTATATTATTTTACTTTAAATAAAAACATTTGGAATTACATCCTTCAACAAATATCACTTCCAAAACAATGCAAAATGAAATGCGCAAATTCTAGACGCCACTGGATTGATCATCAGCTTTGATTTTACCCAGTCTTGCCAACTTTTCTCCGTGAGGTGCCCTTCCTTGCGTCCCCGACTTCGAACCGCCTAAAAGTTGAGGATATGTCGCAACCTAATAAATATAAACTAACTTTGGGGTAAACCAAATATTACTTTATTAATTAAACAGGTTAAAATAAAACAAATATTTATCTAAATTGCTTTTAATTTTGGTAATTATGCTTAAACCTATTTTTAATTTAATTTAATAAATTACCTAAAAATAACAGATAAATAAATTAAATAAATATTATTATTATTATTTTTTAAATCTAAAATATTGAAACTAATAGTTGTTAAAGAAGCAAGTACCATATAACCAAAGTTGATTTTGTAGTTTTAATCTGGTTACCAACCTTATAACAGTTTTTTTCCTACGACCACATGTGAAAATAGTAAATAGCACACTGTTTTCATGCATAGAAAATGCCTTATATCACACTAGTGTTGCAAAGTACTTTACAACACTAGTGTTGCAAAAGTATAATATAAAGCTGTCATTGCTGTCATTGTTATTTAAAATAAATTTGGAGTTATCAGTTTGTTAATGGGATTTACATTGTAAAAGCCATGCAATATTTTTTAATGAGGACCTTTTTAATTCTTAAATAATAAAAAGCGACTAGGTAGGTGATTTTGATATAAAAATATTGTTAAACAGTATAATATATCGTAGTAAGGAAAAGTATATATCACCCTAGTGATGCAAAGTTTTCAATTGTTTTCTTATTTTTTCCGTGAAGACAAACAACTTTTATTGTTTTTTTGGTGAATAACTTGTGGTCGTAGGAAAAATAGTGTACATTACTTGTGTGAAAATCACTTTCTTACACGCGTGGGTTCCCACTCGTGTGAAATAAGTCATTTTCCACCCTTGTAATGTATTATACTATTTTTTGGTTTAAGGGTATTCTTTTTTGTATACAAATGAAGTATCAAATAATTTACTATTTTTTATTTTGTCCTGGACCAAAAATGTGTAACGCACTAAATTTTTGGCATAAAAAGATATTTTTTAATTCTTTTTAATTTTATTTAACATTCCAAAGCTCTTATTCTTAACATAACATATTTGGGCCATGTTAATTCAAGAATTCATAAACAAAAACAAATAAAGATGAGTTTTTCTCATTGGTCAACTGCGTTGGTAGCCTGGGTCAGAGTTGGGTCGAATACTGAAGATCGGTATTCGAATACGAATATAAATACCGGAAAAAGAAAGTATTTCAATGCCGAATATTTGAATACGTGGAAGAAAAAAAGGATTCGAATACTTGGTATTCACGAACACCCGGAATCGGTATTCGAATACTGGAAAAGTGATTCGAATACTAGAAAAAAAAGGACCTTACCTCATTTTTCCCTACTTTTTGTTTCCTTTTAGTATCCTTCTCGTGACAATTTTGGTATTCGAATACTGCTTACACATTCCGTTATTCGAATACTTGGAACGCCGGTAATCGAATACTCAAAAAATTATTCGTCGATACTTCAAAAGTATTCGAATACAGAATCCCGAATACTAACCAAAAAGTTTTCTGCTGAATACCGAATACCAAACAAACAAGTGTATTCAAATACCAGCAAAATGTATTCAGAATACTATTCAGAATACTGAGTATTCGAATACGACCCAACTCTGGCCTGGGTTACTGACTTTTTAAACCAATGCGATTCATTTTGGTTCAGTTACTTTGGTTAAAGAATACCAATCCATAGAACCCCACAAGTGAGATTTCAGCGTACCCTAAAAATTTTTAGTACCTACCGCGACCAACAGATGGCGAAAATAGTACGATGTCGCTTTGCTAATACGATTACCATCAGAAATTGATAGCAGTCGCTGACGAGCAGTCGGCCCGATCAGTTAGAGTGAGAATATACGAAAAATTTAATAAAAATAAAATCCCCGATGAATGGTAGTATCCATAAGATTATTAAATTTATGATTTCAGAATAAGATATATCGATGGGTTTTTGACAAAACATCGTAAGCGACATTCGTCAGTTTTACGGGAAACGTTTTTTTTTCATTGGCTTTATTTCAGATGAAGATATGTTCTATATTGGTTCGACGGTTCATTTAATTAATTGTAGTTATTTGGGTACACGCCAAAAATAAATTAATAGTATCAAAAAACCAAAAAAAAAAAACAAGTAAATAGAGGACTAAAAATCGACGTTTTGGTGGCAAGTCTGCCACCGTTGTCAAGATAAATTAAATAAAACTAAAAAATTTAAAAATTAACTATTATTTAGGTTTAGAATTTTAAAATTTTTTAGCTTTTTTTTAAGAGATTCTAAAAATTTTGACATTAAATGTTAAATATGTTTGTTTTGTAATTCAAATTAAGAAGAAATCTAAAATAAAAACATTCAGAACTCGGTTTTCTTTAAAAATAACGCGATGGGAAGAAAAAATCGTTTCCTGTAAAATTGGCGAATGTCGCTTACGATGTTTTGTAAAAACGCATGGATATATCCTATTCTGAAATAATAAATTTAATAATCTTATGGATACTGGGTCCATTTATCGGGGATTTTCTTTTTATTAAATTTTGCGTATATCCTCACTCTAACTGATCGGGCCGACTGCTCGTCAGCGACTGCTATCAATTTCTGATGGTAATCGTATTAGCAAAGCGACATCGTACTACTTTCGCCATCTGTTGGTCGCGGTAGGTACTAAAAATTTTAGGGTACGCTGAAATCTTACTTGTGGGTTCTATGGATTGGTATTCTTTGCTTTAGTTTTCGTCTTCTTCAAATTACAATGGCCCCAGTATAGTTATAGTATAGTACCATAGTCTTATTTTAGTGTCTTTAAAACACACTTTTACCTAAGAAAGCATATTCTCGAATAGAATTACATGGGAGAAATGATAAGTAAACTTTTTATTTTTGTAATATCATAAGAGCTTTTTGTTTAATTCTCAACAAACGCTTTTATGTTTCATTATCGGAGTCAAGCTGGGTGGAATTTTGTTTCTTTTTTTATTATCAACTACAGGAGCCTCTTCAGCATAAACAAAAGTGGTATTTTCAGGTTTTGAGGTTTCAGAGGTTTGATAGGCTGCTTTGTAGGTTTCTGAAGCTTTTCAGTCGAATTTTCAGGTTTGATTATGATAGTGGGGTATTCGGACATCTCGCAGTTTTTCCCGTAAGTGCCTTCTCTGCAAAGACATTTGTACAAACCGTCGTCGCTGGTTAGGGAGATGCATTTTGCTCCATTTTTGCAAGTGTCGGGATTTTCTTCACAGTATTTTAATTCTACAAACGAAAATGAAATAAATCATCTTTAAGTCACTTAATTAACTATAATTAATATACACATTATATACAGGGTGTAACAAAATGTTGTTAAGAAATTTTAAAAGTAAAATCTAGTATCGAACATACAGGGTGTTCATTTAAAAACTTTCCACTCAAGTTATCTTCGAAACGAAACAGATTTGAGAAAATCGCCGAAACACGTCTAGATATTTATTGAAGGAGAACGTTTTTTACAAAAATTGAACGGCGCCCCTTTTACCCCTTAACCACCAGGGCCACCACCCCAAAATTCTTAAATGGGAAGGCGGGTCGAGTGATACATTATTTTAAAGCTCCTGACGAGTACTTTATAACCCTAGAATATGAAGTCAATATCTTCACCTATTACAAAATGGCGGTACTTTAAAAATTACCTAAATACCTGATTTGGATGGCCATATTTCCGAAACTTTTAAAGTTAGATGTATTTAATCTGGTATTTTCTTAAAGCTCATTTAAAGATCTTTTTAATGGTAAAATAATATACAGGGTTCTTAAATAAAAAAATATGTACTTTTTCTTCTACCCTGTATATTACTACCAGTATCACCATTAAAAAGACCTTTAAAAGAGCTTTAAGAAAACATTACATTAGGTACATCTAACTTTATTAGTTTCGGAAATATGACCATCCAAATCAGGTATTAAGGTAATTTTTAAAGTACCGCCATTGTGTAATAGGTAAGATATTGACTTCATATTCTAGGGTTATAAAGTACTCGTCAGGAGCTTTAAAATGATGTATCACTACCAAATATGCCATACTCCCGATCATACTGTTGCCTTGATTTAACTGGCAAAAGATTTTCGGTCGCTTTTATGGCCTTTTCTCTTATACTTTGTGGAATTTCTTCCATTTTGAGCCAATCGTTAAATAAAAAACGCCAACTGACTAACTGATAGAAACATCAAAGTCAAACTTAACACCAGTCATTATCTACTTACGTATACAGGTACAGGTGCAACTTATTTTTTATATTGCGAATAAATAATGTAATTAGTCATTGAAAAACTCTTTTTTGGGTAAAACATAAAGCATTGTATGCACCACGGGCTTTACTGGACTATAATGCCCATCAGGTCGAAATCTATTTCGACCTTCAGGGCATTATAGTCCTAGTAACGCCCTTGATACATAAATAGCTACAAATCACATAACAGGTTCTTATAAATTAGGAATATTAAAACTGATTCAAATTTGTTGTATGATTGTGGTATTATATTCAAAATTATACTGATACATATTTAATAATAATTTAGTTACATATTGCCAAGTTTCAAGTTGATCCCTTAAGATATTATAAACCCTTTGTGTTGATTTTAACTTGATTATCAAGTATATTGTTTGAATAATTTAGAATAAACTTAGAAAATTAGTGGCAATATAATCTACATATGTATACACGCCATGTTAGCTTGAAATTACTAATTTAGTTTTAATGCCAAGGGCGTGCAAAAATTTTAAAGAGCAAAAAAACGATCCTCACCGAAGAAAACGTATTTTTTCTACCTCCCGTAAATCATCCAATTCCAGCGGTTACCCCGGTTCCTCATAAAATGCCCGATATTATTTTTAAAGTAAAATACATTAAGCGTATCCATTCTTCCCTTAACACCAAGAAATCGTCTGGGCTGGATGGCATACCAGCAATCGTTTTAAAAAATGTGCTCCAGAACTTGCACCAATAACAACACAGGTATCTTTCCAGAGAGCTGGAAAGCTACACGTGTTCAACCTATTCCCAAGGAAGGATCTAAATCCCTTCCATCTAACTACAGACCAATTTCAATTCTCTCAGTTCGTTGTAAAGTAATGGAAAAATTAATTAATTCACAAATTCTTAAGTACTTAGAAAAACACAAAATTTTGCATGACCGGCAGTATGGATTTCGCCACAAAAGATCTACAGCAGATCTTCTTTCCTTCGTATCACACTGTTGGAATAAGTCTCTTGAGTTTCTAGGTGAGTCCCAGATCGTTGCTCTTGATATATCCAAAGCTTTTGACCAGGTCTGGCATGCCGCACTTCTTAATAAACTTCCCTCCTATGGTCTTTCCACTGAACTCTGTACTTGCCTCTCTAGTTATCTATCTGATCGACGTATATCAGTTATTGTGGACGGCCATTCCTCAAGCTTTCACCAAGTAAATGCTGGAGTCCCTCAGGGCTCAGTTCTGGCACCAACATTGTTTCTTCTTCACATCAACGACCTTCTCTCGTCCACAACTAATTCCATTCATAGTTTCGCCGACGATAGTACCCTTCACTCCAGTTTTCAGGTTCCAAAACCCATCACTAAACCTGACTTGGAAAAAAAACGCGGAGCGATGCAGATATCTCTTTTGCAGGATCTTAATTTAATATTGGATTGGGGTGCCAAAAATCTCGTCCATTTTAATGCATCCAAAATACAATCATGTTCCTTGTCGCGAAAAGAGTCATCAAATACTCATCCTCTACTTATGAGCGGCCAAGTTTTACAGAGCAGACACCTTCAATCTTGTGGGCGTCACATTTGAAAGTAACCTTAACTGGCATAAACACATTGTATCTATAGCCACGGCAGCTTCAAAAAAGCTTGGATTTCTCTTTCGAGCCAAAAGTATGTTTCCGCTTCTAATTTATACACTTTATATGTGTCCCAAATCCGACCTCCCTTGGAATATTGTCCCCATATCTGGGGCATGGCGCCCCCGACAACCCTAAGCATTCTTGATTCTATTCAAAGAAGAGCTATTCGTCTCATTAATGATCCTTCACTTAAAGAAAGGCTTCCCTCTCTTGCCCATCGTCGGGCTGTGGGGGATTTATCGCTTTTTATAGGTACTTCCATGGCTTCTGCTCTGAAGAATTGTCCAGTATAGTTCCTCCACTAACGGTTCCCAACAGAGAAACTCGTGGTTCTGCGCGTATGCATCCCTATACGGTCCAACTGGACAGGCCCCGAACTTCCCATTTCGTTCGTTCTTTTATCCCGAGAGTTTCTAGAATGTGGAACTTACTGCCCGCGGAGGTCTTTCCTTCCCCCCCAAATCTTCAAGTATTTAAGTCCCGTGTCAACAAACTCCCTCTTACCTTAGTATTTAGGCTTTAAGCCTTCGTGGTTTGTCCAAAGATTAAAAAAAAAAAAAGCATATTTTCTTGAATACATATCACTCGGGTATTTGATTAATAAGGCAGGGGTATGCAAACAATTTTAAGGAGCAAAAAGAAAAGGTATTCGCCCAATTAAATGTACTTTCATACATATTCTGTTAAATTTAAATCGGTGTGGTATTTCAGCGAAAAACTAGGGGATTTAGGAGGGTACAAGTACACCCCCTTGCATCCTCTCCTCGGCACTCATGAACTTACTAAACATACATATTCTTAAGAATGAACAATCAACATTTTTCATAATACTTTAAGCTTTCCTGTTATCTTTTGTGAATAATATTCTCAGAATGTTCATTTCTGGCATCTTTCCAAGCTGAAAAATGGAAATATTTTTATATATAACGATATCAATGCCATAGGTGTTCATATAAAATCTTGTTTTATTAAAAAAGAACCACTATTGCAGACATTGGCGTAGCCGAATTTTGTCTTGGGGTTGCTTATATAAGCTTATAATATTCTATAAAATAAATCCTTTAAAAGAGGCCCATAAAAACATACTTTAGTAGCTTGGCTACTATGGGCCTTGGCGGGCAGTGCTTCTGGGCCCCCAAGCTCAAGGGAGGCCCCTTAGAGTTAAGAGGAGCCCCGGGCTGATAAGTAAAAAAATAAATAATAGTTTAAAAAACTAAAAAAACACGCTTTATATGCAACCGAACTAAAAATTAGAAAATAATTTTCATTACAAAGAGTTTGTCACTTCAGAGTAAAAAGCGTGGGGTGCATTTTACTATTTTTTCATAACTTTTCCCTCATAGATATTTGCAAATAGAATATATTATAACATTTAATATATTAAGCACCCCACGCTTTTATTCTGAAGTGACAAACTCTTTGTAATGAAAAAATTATTTTCTAATTTTTAGTTCGGTTGCATATAAAAGCGTGTTTTTTTGGTTTTAAACTATTATTTATTTTTCATTTTTAGTTCGATATATCAATTAGTTTTTTAAAAATAAATGCTCCAGTTTATTCACTCAAAAATTCCTTCGCCATTTTGTCAAGAGACACAGAGGATCTGTAAAGGAATTTATTTATCCTGGCGGTTCTAATCAGGATAACGGGATACTGTTTTTAAATTATTGCATTGTCATCGGTCCTTGATACGTGTGCAAAGTTTCAAAGAAATTGAATCGCTGGAAGTTGGTAAAAATTAGGCTCAAAGATTCCGTTAAATAGATAGATAGATAGATGGATAGTTACAACCCAAGCTAATAAAAGCGTGTTAATAATAAAAGAAAGTATGTAAATGCAGGTGAAAAAAGGGAAAAGACCTTTTTTTTGCTCTTAAAATATTTTGGGGTGGTGAGTATATGAAAATATTGAAACAAGTTGTTTTTTTAGATGAGGACCTTGTTATTGGTCTTTAATTTTTTTTTGGTAATTGTTTGTAAACCGGACGCATCGCCGATTTTCATGAAATTTGATATGCGAAATTTTGGGGCGCTGATCACGAGCCTAAAAGAATTTTTAATCGGTAACGTTTCGTTTTCGAGATATCCATCATCAAACTTAAAATGCACGTTTACCGTATTTTCACTATATCTTTCCTTCTTCTTGCAAACAATTCTTGATTAAGGGCTAAATTGGTACTCAATATTTTATTTCCACCTCTTAAAAATACATTTTTCCATTTATTTTTTCCATAAAATTGTAAAGCCCTCATATCCAATTACAGTAGCCATGACTACTGTAATTGAAATACATTAAAGTGAAGCTATGCAATTTTATGGAAACAGTGGTTCAAATAAATTGCCATGGCTATTGTGATTGAAATGATTGAAAGTGAAGCTTTGCAATTTTATGAAAGCAAAGTAAAATAAATAAAAAATATGGTTTTAAAAGGTGGAAATCAAATATTAGGTGCCAATTAAGCAAAAATTTAGCAATTTCGTGCAAAAAGAAGGGGAAATATGGCGAATTTAGGTTAGTTTTCACGATTGTAATAAAAATCTTGAGAACAAAACGTGTCCGACTAAATTTTTTTAGATTCGGGATCAGCGCCCCAAAAAAAACCCTTATACCAATAGCTCCTCGACATTTGCAGTTTTTGCCCATGATTAGGGCCCTTTACTTTGTTGCCTTAGGGCCCCTGGTGTTCTAGCTACGCCACTGCTTAACGACGATCTTTCTGGCCTATAGTTTTAAAGAACTTTAAACGCCTTGATGACCCCCATAATTTACATATAGTATTAAATAAAACTTAAACGAAGTAGTAGTAGTAGAAGTAAGTCCCTTTCTCTAGTGCCGTTAAGGAAGCTACATCTCGGCAGCTACCCCTCAAATACGGCGCCTATAATCATGAGGTGTACGTAAACAACTTGGTTATTTTTGACACAAAACCACTGTTTTTAGTACTACCTAAACAACTTTACTTTTTCCGCGGTCTTCGAGTAGTGCGGTTCACGTTTACGAAGAAGTCTACATAGACTTCCCGGGTAGGCGGCTGAAGGTGTCGTACGAGCGTTGCTGTACCTTTGGGGATCGAGAAAAGATTCACGCTAAATTAGAGCTTCTTTCTTCTGGGGCTAAGCGCTTTGAGTGAAGATTCCTAAAGCCTGAGGTTTTTACGTTTTGGTGTCAAACACATGGTGTCTTCGTATGGTCGAGGATGTGCGCATGCCTCGCGGAAAAACGTCAGTGGTGAAAGTGACGGTTATGCGCGATACCAGTAGCAGCCCTTGGCTTGACAGCCACAATTTATGCATGTTCAGAAGTTCATCGCTGTTGTTAATTGTTAGAAGTATTTCTTATTTAAATTCTAGGAAAGTCTGGGAGTTTCTGGGCTCGGACAAAGTAGGGAAAGCTTATAAGCAATAGCTTATATGACCGGAACGGGAGAACTGGCGAGTTAACTCAGAGCCATAAAACAAAGAGATAGATAAATAGATAACTAAACAACTTTATAACAATCTAAACTATTTTTACCTTCGTTGCATAACATGCCACCCCATCCTTTTTGCAATTACATTCCCATGGTCTATTGCAAGTTCCATTTACGCAACCGGGGTACGGAAAGCATTTTCACAGTTTTTGCCCCACCATCCTACTTTACATCTGAAAAATATTAATAATTTAACTACAAAATAACACAGAAGTAACTTTCAAGATACAGTGTGGATATAAGTTGTCCCCCCTGCTAACTTTTGTATTCTTATTTTTTTAGTCTTAAGTTTGGGTATAACTAACGAGAGACGTTGGTTGGTTGGTTGGTTTGGGGCGGGGTTGGTCATTCGACCATGTTTGCACTGCAGCCTATTGGCTTATTGTGCACCCCTCCCTTGTTACAGAAGCCCACTGCCCTTTATCAGGTTTAGTCGATTCCTGCCAAGATGTTCATGCGGGAGAGGGTTCCCGCTATGTATGTTCCCAAATAGACTGTGTCTTTTGCGTGTCAGTGAAATGCAGTTTTATATTATGTGTGTAAGGCTGTTTCCTCCTCTTTTCCGCAAAGCCTGCATGTTATGGGTCCATTGTAACTGCCACAAGTGTTTCCTTAGATGACAGTGTCCTGTCAGAAGTCCTACCCCTTGTCTTAGCTGAGTGCGCTCCAGCTGGAGGACCTTAGTTTTTAGATCCTCAGAAGGATCGCCCAGTGTCTCCTTCGCATGTCTTTGGCCAGGCGATGTATGCCAAAGAGCAAGATGTTGTTGTTGAGACCATCTGTTTATCGTTGTTTTCGTCACCTTTTTGGACAGTCCGAATACTGGCTCTGGACCGTTGAACCTTCTGGACGACCCAGCTCTCGCTAGTTCATCTGCTTTTTCATTGCCTTCTATTCACGAGTGTCCAGGAACTCACAGAAGCTCTATCCTGTTGTTCCTGGCGGTGAGCTCTTTGATACTATTCAGGCACTCCATTGTGATTTTGGATGTTATACGATGGGCATCCAAGGTTTTTAGAGCAGCCTGGCTGTCTGAGAGAATGTGAATGATGTGGTTGTAATACCCTCTTCTCATATTCTCTTGAACGCATGCTAGAATAGCATATATTTCTGCCTGGTATATAGTGGCTTGCCTCCCTAATGGGAGGCTAAAAGTCGCTTTGGGCCTTGCCCCAAATACACTAGCAGCTACTCCATCATCCGTCTTTGAGCCATCGGTGTACCAAACCAAACCTCTGTCCAGTGATGGAGGTGTTCCATTTGTCCATATGTCAGGATTACAGCTGACCTTATATGGTTTTTCGAAGTTGTAGACCCCAGTCATGTGGTCTGATCAACGAGAGACGTGGGGCTTATGGCCCCACTTAAAAAAAGATTAAATGTAGCACATCATTTTAAAGCTTCTGACGAGTACTCTATACCCTAAAATATAAAGTCAATATCTTCATTTACTACAAAATGGTGATACTCTAAAAATTACCAAAATTCTTTGATTTGAGAAAGTAATTAGTTGGATGTACTTAAAATTATATTTTCCCAAAGTTCTTTTAAAGAAAGTGGTTTATCAAAGAAATATGCACTTTGTACTACCTACCTTAATATTATTATAAGTTTTACCACTGAAAAGATCCATAAAAGATTTTTCAAAAAAATACCACATTATGTATAATATACGTCTAACTTTATTACTTTTGACAATATGGCTTTTTAAAACCACGTATTTAGGTATTAAAGTACCGCCATTTTGTAGGAGGTAAAGATATTGACTTTATATTTTAGGGTATTAAAGTACTCACGAGGAGCTTTAAAATGATGTGCCACAAGACCCTCTTTCAATTTATTTTTTCCCAAGATGGCGCCCATCTGCCATCTTGATTGTTACAACTTTAATTTTTAATGGTAAAAAGTAGTTTATATCCTCCCATTGGTCATACCCTGATATACCCCTAAATTTTAGGGATGAATCACAGCCTCGTCAGAAAGATTAATTTAAAAGATAGTTTAACCACTTATCATATCCCCCTAATTTAAAATAATTTGCTTTTGCAGGTAATTTAATATTACACGTTAAAAAAATAAAAATAAAATTTTTGACAAGCTGTCATATTAACGAAAATAATATACCAGAGACTTCAAACTTGACAGTTGTAATCAGGGTTGAGAGACTTTCAAACCAAGGAATCACTCAACTCCTCTTTCCATTTAAAATTATAGGGGTAAGTCTCCATCCCTGCTATAGGGTTACTTCAGGGGTAAAAGTGGCAATTTTATTTGCTACTTTCACACCCTGAACCCCCTAAAATTAAAAATTGATGTATCCGAGCGTTTTTCTTTCATGACTTAAAGTGTCCAAAATTTGCTTTTTTTTGTTTTCAAATGGCTACCATGTATATTTTTTTGTTAATTTTCTAGAAACCTGCGCCAACTCCGATTTTAACGAAATTCGGTATACGGGGTTTTTGGGGCGCTGATCACGAATCTGCAAGATTTTTTTTTGGCGGAAACGTTTCGTTCTCGAGATATTCATCATCAAAGTTCAAAGTTTAACTAAGCTTATTTTCACTATATTTTTCTTTCTTTTTGCACACAATACTTAATTTAAAGCTAAAGTGTCACAAAATATTTGATTTTCAACTTTTAAAACCCCGTTTTCTAAGTTTTTACATTATTTTTGCATTAAATTGCGTGGCTTTTCTTTGATAATGCGGCAACCATACATACTTCATGGCACACTGGGATTAAAATGATTCAAAGTATAGCTATGCAATTTATTGCAAAAATAATGTAAACTACGTAAAAACGGGGTTTTAAAAGGTGAAAATCAAATATTGTGTGCAACTTTAGCCTTAAATCAAGAATTGTGTGCAAAAATAAAGGGGAATATTGTAAAAATAGGATTAGTTTAAATTTCAAGTCTGATTTTGAATATCTCAAGAACGAAACGTTTTCACCAAAAAATCAGATTCGTGATCAGCGCCCAACCCTCGTATACAGAATCTCGTCAAAATCAGGTTGCCACAGATTTCTAGAAAATTACCTTTTGCAAGAATTTATGATATTGCATGCTAAAACTTAAAATATTTATTCTAAAATAGACCAATCCCCTTGGACTTTAAACTTTTCCGCTAACTTAAAAAATTTGCTCTATTAAATCCTAGCACGTCTTTTCATTTTATTGGGTAAAATTGCCCCCGGGAAACCCTGAAAACTATTCCTAGAATTTATCGCCTTATTAAAAATTCTATTAGAGTAAAATCGTCTTGTCGGAATTTTAATCCCGATCAAATATTCATTTTTTAAATAATGTGTAAAGTTTTACATTACCTGCATTCGTCGGGTTTGCGGCAATATCCTCGTTCTCTGTGACATGTTTTTGAACAAATTGCTAAAAAATAGTAATTTATGTTACAAGTATAGAAGGAACAGTTTAAAAATGTAAATTCGGTGCTCTTTGATAAGAAAAAAATCACAAAATAGTTTAAAGCAAATAAATCGGCATGCTTGTCTTCGCGGCCGCCTTTGCTATATTTCTTTTATGATATGCCGGTTGATGCAGCTGGTCATCGCACTATGGGATAGAAATTAATTTTTGGTCAAAATTCTGAGACTTCCAATCTAACTTAAAATGAGATGCTTTTTACTGGAAAAATATTGAAAAAAAAATTATAAATTATTACAAATGCTTTTTGGAAACCTAAAACTTATTATATGTTAATATAAATTTACACCCCCTTAACATTATTATTTTTTATTGTACAAAATAAACTAAAATGTCAGCTTCTTTGATTAATTCGGTAGTATTCTAATCAGTAATCCGATGATTATTATCTCATATGATATACAGGGTACGACAATAGGTATGATTTTTTAAATTGAATACCCTGAATATTATATCACCACCAAAATCTTTTAAAAAGCTTTAAAAATACTACATTTGATGTGTCTATCTCAATTAGTTTCGGAAATATGACCATCCAAATCTGAAAAATAATTTTAAATTATTCTTAGAAGCGTAATAGAGATACATCTTACCAACTTTTTTTATTTTTTAACGTATAAAATAAATAAAAAGAAAACTGTTTTGTTGGGTAGATTCTGTAGAATCCATATCTTTCATCAGAATGCCTTTATCTTTTAGGATATAAAGTGTAGGACAAAACATATTAAATTTTAAAATAGAAAACCTCGTAAATTATAAAAAATCTTGTATCTGTCCTTACACTCAGAAGTAGCAAAAGTAGGAAGGCAATTGTAAGTACAAAAACTGATAAAGAAAAAGGTAAAAAAATCTTTGACAAAAGTAGCGTGACTTCGCGAGACTGCATCGGAAACACAACAATAGCTCTTATTATTTAAACTCTTTTACTTTTTTAGTAAACAACGCTAATAATAAACTAAGTAGATTAAATGTTGTATATTTATGTTTACTTAAAATACATTTTCAAGTTTCTTATTACCCCAATAGAAGTCGTCATATCCTTTTATAATTTTGCGTACATGTAGTTTGGAGTATCTACTTTGAAATACACAGCATGAGCCATTAAAATTTCAAAGTTGCTTTTTGGCCAAAATAATGGTGTTCTATCCCATAGTGTATCGACGCATTGCTGTAAAGGATAGCAGCGCCTTTGTATAGAATAGACCGATTGCAGACGGCCTTTTTATGTTTTTTGTATTATTTTCAAAGGGTACCGAATTTGCGCTTTTAAAATGTTCTTACTATACATAAAGTGATACTTTTTTACGAATTGGAAGTTTCACAGCACGAGCGGTTAGGCGAGTGCGGCAATCCCATGAGTAAAAAAGTTACTTTACGCATGTGTTACATACTATATTTTTTTCACGACCATATAAAAATTTCCCAAAATACCATTTAATACATATTTTATTTATCTAAACTCATTAATTTTAATTTTTGCAGCACAGCCATTATATTAAAATATAAAAAGCATAGCTGCCTTATTTTTAAGAGACAATAATTATGCTCTTCATAACTATGCATTTATTATTTAATTTTAGAAAATTGTATATACTTACACTACTCAAAGAATTATCGCATATGCTCGATTTCTTCCATAAGCTTCAATACAAAAATGCTTTCATTAAAATGGCCATATCTCTTTTAATTATTAAGATATCAAGACAATTAAAAAATAAAATGTTAAGAAAACGTGAAGCTATAACTCTATATTAACCCTTGTTTTTACTGTTAGCAATAAATCCTACGGGGTGATAAAAAAATTGAAAAAATGGATAATTTTTAATCGCTGTATATAATGTGCTGTTAAAAGGGAGAAATCTCATTTGTTAATAATTTATACCCTTACTCATTTCTGATATTTTATAATCACAAATTTGACTACTCCCTTTCAACAGCACATCATACAGGGCGATTCAAAATTATCCATTTTTCAATATTTTATCACCCCGTAGATTTATTGCTAACAGTAAAAAACAATAGTTGATATAAAGTTATAGCTTCACGTTTTCTTAACATTTTATTTTTTTAATTGTCTTGATATCTTAATAATTAAAGAGATATGGTTATTTTAATGAAAGTATTTTTGTATTGAGCTTTATGGAAGAAATCGAGCATATGCGATAATTCTTTGAGTAGTGTACTTTTAATGGAAATAATACTAAAACAGAATTAATTTCTTTTTCATTTCTTAGTCATCCAAATTTATTATTACTATACATTTTTAATAATTTCTATTAAATTTATTTGCAAATTGTCAAATTTTAAAGCTAGTGATACATGAACTAAAAGAAATAATGACGAAATCAAGGGTAACTTGACAGTTGGGTTCAGTTGATGTCGCGTTTACTGTTACATTGCATAAATTGATATTTAAGTCTATTGTAGTAGGCATTGAAACAAAACACTAATTTAAAGTGTAAAAACAAGCTCCGAAGTGTTAAAAAAATTTACTTCTTTTAACACTTTATGTAATGTACTAAAATGGAGTACTTTAACTTCATGTTAACGATTAAAAAACAGCATTTTTTTAACGGTCGTGGAAAAAGGTATGTATAATACTCTACACATAAAAAGAAATTGAAAGAAAATACTTAAACTATTTTTTATTTTAAATACCATAACTACCTATATAACATTTTTTGCCGGCGTTGTACATTTAATTTACTGGCATTGCCAACACTCTTTAATGGCAAGGCATTGGCAAAAAGGTATCAAAAAGACGCGAAAGTGGGCAATTGGCCGTTATTAGGCCACGTGTTGCAGATAAAGTGATGGCATCCGTCATTAATAAGTTATTGGCCAAAAAATGCGTTTAAGATGATGGCATCCATCATTAATAAGTTATTGGCAAAAAATAACAAAAGACACGAAAATGGGCAAATGCAGATCCTTCCAAGCAGCAAGCCGACGTCTTATTGACGAAAATTGTCGCATATACTTTTTTTTAAAGCTAAAATGATGCGATATTTTATTTGATAATTAAAATAGGAAAAAACTCCTTACTGCATGCAATTTCCTTGCAATGCAAAGTACCATCTCTCGGCACACTGTCCAACTTGGAGATGCAGATTTTTACACTAGCCGAAGATATTTCTTTCAAAGCTAAGTGATATCACCTACCGCAGACCGCTCTCGCATTATTTTTGTCTAATGGGTACGGTTTAGACGATAAAAAGCAAAGATATTGCAGAAACGTAGTAGTTTATTGTCCATTACGCCATCTATCGGTATGTCAAAAAACTATTAAATATATATAATATTTTTTATTAACACGTCTTTAAAACTTTTAATAAAGTTTTAAACAAAATGTTTACAGCTCCTAACAGTCTACATGAACATCTTGCCTTCTCGACTAGCCATCACCAATTAATCACACAACACACACTTATTAGGTAATGAATACATTTAATTATGTCTATTAAAAAACTCTTTTCTTTAAAAAAGAAACTAAAAAGCTAGAAAACCACGTAGAAAACAAATGCACAAAGCGGTCACCTTCGTCGAAATTAACGTAGCTAATTTTACCATCATAAATACCAATGTTAATAGTATGGTTTAAAAAGTATGAATATGCGTTGAAGGTTTGCCTTCAAAAATCCAATATTTATTTGCCTGCAACAAAACGCGTGCTTTATTTAATCAGGATTGGTATGCCGCCATTTTTGTATGCTTGCCGGCAATTCGCCTGCATGTAAAATTTATTGGCAATTAAGTGTGTATTTAGGGTTGACTTTTTAATGCGTATAAGATGTTGGCATAATATTGCCACCAATTGCCAATGCTTTACCATCAATGCCAATATGAAAAATGTACATTGCCGGCAAATAGTGTTTGCTGGGTACATTTTTAACCAATTGTACAAAGAGAAAACGATATATCAAAACGGCCACCATTTTACTTGTAAAAAAGTATTCTTGACAAGCAATCTGAATCGTTATACAGAAATAAAGAGAGCTAAAGCTGCTTTTTATTTCCTTGCACTGCAAGGAAGCATCCGTCGAAACACTGGCGATGCAGATTTTCACACTAGCCAAAGGTTTTTCTTCGGAGTTAATTGAGATCCTCTAACCGCAGACCGGTTTTGAATTATTTTGGTTGAACAAACACTCCAAAAATGTTTTAAGGAATATAAATGGCGTATAAGCGTGATAGCTTAGGAGTTTTTGTTATCACCTACACCGTACTGATGAAAATCAAAATAGTTCAAAACCGGTCTGCGGTTGGTGATTTCAATTAAAAAAAATTGTGAAGTATTGTGCATTTAAACTGAACATGCTGGATAGGGTCGAGGAAGTCTCCTCTCATCTTAACCTGCCACCTTTGGAGGTTAGAAGGGCGGTTAGTGATTTGTGTTTTATTTACAAATAAATCAATGGAAACATTGATTGTCCGGTTCTTCTTGGGCAAATTTGTTTAAAAATCCCTACTCGATCGCTTAGAAGTAATCAGCTATTTTCAGTTCAATTTCATCGGACTAACTATGGTTTCTCATGCTCAATCTCACGCTCCCTAGCATATTTAAATGCTCATCCTAGTATAGGTCCTTTTGGAAGCTCACTTTAATCTCTTTCAAAAGCAATGCTTCAGATCACTATTAAGTGATTAATGTAAGTGTTAATTTGTAGATTCTATAACCATGATTTTGTGATATGTGTAAAAAGTAATTTTATTTCATGTTTTATTCTTATCTTTTAATATTTTATGTATCTGTAAGAAATTTTATAATGGGGTATCCCGTATATTGTTTAAATAAATAAATAAATAAATAAACTCCAAAGAAAAACCTTTTGCTAGTGTGAAAATCTGCATCGCCAGTGTTCCGACGGATTCTTCCTTGCAGTGAAAGAAAATAACAAGCATTAAGGAGCGTAAGCTCTCTCATTTCTGTATAATGACCACCATTTTCTCCAGGTTTTAATACACGCGATTTATTTTTGCAATACGCAAATAATTTTACAAAGCTTCAGTATGTACTCTTATTAAGGTTAATTTCTATTTTTAAAAATGCTACTCAGTGTGCTTTACAAAATGGTTATAATCAGGAATTCACACGCCCCTATCGGATTGTTTTTGAACCCTTTTGGGCACTATGTCATGTGTTTGTCATATTTTGCTTCCTGTTGTGCAAAAACTCGCAAATTGTTAGTATGGCATTTTTAAATATTTTTTATGATTTATTAAATAAATACAATAGTTCTGGTTAGTTAAATTGTTTTTTTTGCTTTAAACAGCAAATAAAAAAAAAAAGATTTAACTAACCAAAACTAACCATGACCTCTCCAATGTAACAGTTTTGTATGACCGTCTATAGCGCTTCAAACCAATGAAATTACAGGTTTTAATGCCTTTTACTGTAGTTTGCAAAACACACTGTACGCCTAAAATGTTATCAAATAATATATAACAGTTATTTGCCCAACAAGGACCACCGTTACTTAGGCAAATAGCTTTTAAATAAAAATTATTTCAATGAAGTCATTTGCCCAGACAGAAAGGCATTTGCCTAGGCAGAAGCCATTTGCCTAGGCAGAAGCCATTTGCCTGCGACAGAAACATGACGTGTGAGTATATATATACTTACGTGTTTGACATAAAATTCCGGTATAACCAGGGAAACATTTACATTCCAAAGGTTTTTCGCAGTAACCATGGACACATCCTGGTAAAACCTGGCACTCTTTACAGAGTTCTTCCAGACCAACCAAGTCTACATTTGCATTCACCTGGTTGGTCACAGTAGCCACGTGTCAAATGACAATCTTTTCGACAAATTGCTAGAATAAAAATATTATATATATATATATTTTTTATCTTTGGATAAACCACGAAGGCTAAAAGCCTAAATACTAACGTACCGTGGGTGTCTTAAGCGAGGTAAGAGGCAGTTTGTTGACACGGGACTTCAAAACTTGAAGATTTGGGGGGGAAGGAAAGACCTCTGCGGGCAGCAGGTTCCACAATCTAGAAACTCTAGGGATAAAAGAACGAACAAAGTGGGAAGTTCGGGGCCTGTCCAGTTGGACCGTATAGGGATGCATACGCGCGGAACCACGAGTTTCTCTGTTGGGAACAGTAAGTGGAGGAACTATACTGGACAATTCTTCAGAGCAGAAGCCATGGAAGTACCTATAAAAGCGATAAATCCCCACAGCCCGCCGATGGGCAAGAGATGGAAGCCTTTCTGTAAGTGAAGGATCATTAATGACACAAATAGCTCTTCTTTGAATAGAATCAAGAATGCTTAGGGTTGTGGGGGACGCCATACCCCAGATATGAGAACAATATTCGAAGGGAGGTCGGATTTGGGACACATATAAAGTGTATAAATTGGAAGCGGAAAAATACTTTTTGGCTCGAAAGAGAAATGCAAGCTTTTTTGAAGCTGCCGTGGCTATAGATACAATGTGTTTATGCCAGTTAAGGTTACTTTCAAATGTGACGCCCACAAGATTGAAGGTATCTTTGCTCTGTAAAACTTGGCCGCTCATAAATAGAGGATGAGTATTTGATGACTCTTTTCGCGACAAGGAACATGATTGTGTTTTGGATGCATTAAAATGGAAGAGATTTTTGGCGTCCCAATGCAATATTAAATTAATATCCTGCGAAAGAGATATCTGCATCGCTCTGCGTTTGTTTTCCAAGTCAGGTTTAGTGATGGGTTTAGGAACCTGAAAACTGGAGTGAAGGGGTACTATCGTCGGCGAAACTATGAATGGAATTAGTTGTGAACGAGAGAAGGTCGTTGAGGTGAAGAAGAAACAATGTTGGTGCCAGAACTGAGCTCTAAGGGACTCCAGCATATTAACCTTACTAGAAGTTGTTACAAAACAAATGAATCTCTACATTTTTAAAAAATACAAAAAAACATTTAAAAAAATTAGCTGTTATTAGACGGAGCAAAAAATATATATTTTTAAACTGTACCTGTACTGCAAAAATATTAGTTATGATAATAAAATATTCAGGGTGATTCAAAAATCGATCACAAAACTTAAGGGGTGATTCTACTTGACAAAATAAGGGTAGAGATTCGTATATATTTTTTTCAAAATGTCATTCGTTTTCGAGTTAAAAGCCGTCAAATTTCAATTTTTATTTTTTTTACCATATTGCATTTATTTTTTAAACAATCCAGTTGATACTTGGCACATAAATCAAGCTTTGCAGATTCTAAAATTTTAAGACAAAAGTACTTTTTTAAATACCGCCAGAGGGCACTTTACCCAAAATTTAAAATTTATTTACATCATAACTTTTTATTTTGACAGATATCGTAAAGCTGGGGGCGCCATTTTATAGACAATTAAAAACTTCAAAAAATAAGGTACTCTATATTAAAGTCGATAAACCTCACCGTTTAGGCACCAATAGGCATTAAAGTTTTCATCAGTTTCAATCAAATTACCTACATACATACAGGGTGTCAAGTAACTTAACCGATAAACTTAACCAAACGATTCTACAACAAAAATGAGAAAAAACTTTATATAAACATATGTCCTAAACGTCTTAGTTTTTGACCTACGGGGTGTTAAAATTAACAATTTTTAATTTTATTTATTTACCTTTTTTACTTTTTAGCAAGTATTAGTTTATTTATTTTTTTGGAAGTCGGTTAATTGAAAAAAAAACAGTAGTTTATTTATTATAAATATAAAAGGCTTTAACGTTAACAAATATTTTTTAATTATCATTCTCTCACAAAACCATTAAAAAAAAATGTTTTTGCCCAGTCTACTGTGTATACTATTTTTATTCCACCCATCTAAAAAGCGTCTGTTGCAAGTTACTAGGTCAACTCATTATGACCACCATGTTAATTAGAATTTAAAGCTAAAAATTCAAAATTAACGAATTATAAAATATAATTAGCTACACCTGACGTATCTTTCCACCACTTACGTTCCGAACAGAATAATCCGTCCCAACCTTCTTGGCATATGCACTCGAAACTGGTGTTGCAATAGCCGTGTTGACAGCCAGGTAACGGGATACATTTGTTACATTTCTCGCCGTAAAATCCAAGTTTGCAAAGACATTCACCTGGTCTGTTACAATACCTAAAATATAAGAAAAAAACTATTATCATACATCAAAAAAAGTTTAGGAAATCGCAAATTAAAATTTCTACAATACTAAATCCAATATAATCGCTGTTAATGATCTTCTGCTTTTTATATTTTTTACCAGAATGTCGTCTTGAGGCTCAAAGATCTTCTTGGGTTTCGTCAAAGTCGGTCTATATAAGGTCACGACATTCGGCCATATTGCTTTGACGTGTTATGACGTCACATCTCCCCTTTTTCGGCCATGTTGTTCAGTGCCGGAGATATATAGTTTATTGTATTAATAGAACAACCGTTTAAATAACAGTTTTTAATTATTATTAGGTTGTAAATTCTTTTACTTTAAATAAAAAACATTTGGAATTACATCTTTCAACAAATATCACTACCAAAACAATGCAAAATGAAATGCGCAAATTCTAGACGCCACTGGATTGATCACCAGCTTTGATTTTACCCAGTCTTGCCAACTTTTCTCCGTGGAGTGCCCTTCCTTGCGTCCCCGACCTCGAACCGCCTAAAAGTTGAGGATATGTCGCAACCTTATAAATATAAACCAACCTTAGGGTTTCGTATAAGTGTCATCGGCTTTTTTCCGTATTAATTACACTGGTCAACATGATTTCTAGGTCTGCCAAATTTTGAACCATTAATTTTTCTTTATAAAATTTGGGTATTACTAATGGGAGGATGTAAACTACTTTTTTACCTGGAAATGATAGTTGGGTCAATCAAGATGGCGGATGGGCGCCATCTTAGGAAAAAAATTTAATGGAAAGGGGGGTCTTGTGGCACATTATTTTAAAGCTTTTGACGAGTACTTCACAACCCTAGAATAAAAAGTCAATACCTTTACCTACTACTAAATGGCGGTTCTTTAAAAATCATCCAATGCACGAGTGAAAAAAGTGGTCTATCATCTTTTTTTCTTTTTAATTGTATTTCTTTTATTATCAACGTAAATCAGATAAAAGCAAACTTTAGGAACCAAAAATAAAAATTTAAGTGTTTTTAATGTCTAGAGTTAGAATTTAAGCATGAGAACAGAAACCCAAAAAATGCTTTTTTTGACCGGTTTTATTTTAGCAGTAGCATAGTCTTTAATTTTTAGCTTTTTCTTTTCAATTAAATCCAAAATGGCTTTTTTCATGTTAAATGTTGCAATAGTTTTGCACCTTGTTTTAAATACTGGGAAAAGATCTGGTGCAAGATTACTAGGCCAAAATAGAATTTAAAAGGTTTATGATACATGATACTACCTGTAGAAAATTACAACGAAATTACTACGTAGAATAAGTAAAATTACTATTATTTTGCAAAACTTTAAAAAATGAAAATATCCGGTTTTGCATCTAAGGGTCTTATCTTACATTAGCCTCTTTACTTACCCCTGTAATGGATCACAACCTGACCGACATTTGGGAACGTCACAAAGGTCACCATTCCACCCTGGAAGGCATTTTACCTCTCCGTCGTCTGAGCATATGTAATGAGAGTACTCGTTTTGAGAAGTTGGTATTTCACAGGCCTAAAATTAATTAATAAACCATTAAATGGTTTTAAGACCTGAAGACCATTTTTTGTTCTTTTTTACTCTTCAGCTTTTCTAAGGATAATATATATATTTTTCAGGATCTCCCCCTCCCCTCTCGAAAATATTAAAATCCCCTTGGCAAAAAAAAAACTGTATTTAACACTAAACCCAAAAGTAGCCGTAAGTTTTAAAAAAACTTTTTAGCTTACTAAAATATTTTCCTTTTTTTAATTTTATTTTTGAGACACTTATACTAACGTAAATTTTTAGTGTGAAAATAATAGAGACATTTTGCACCTCTTAAAATAACAGACGTTTTTTGGCCTCCTTATGGTTATCGTTATTAAACATAACGATTACAGCAGCAGTTTTAGACAGAGATTTTGCAGCCTCTTCGAATAAATTTATCTTGCGTCTGCGCTTTCGACACATAACCTTATTTTTACCTGTGGTTCACCGATTTTAAAGTTTACGAAAAATCAGTACTTACTTTTATTCTCCATAAGTTATATATTGATATTTAAATATATGCAAATAATTCTCTTGATTTTGTTTTTCAAAGTAGATGTAACAATACAGTATAAGCAAAACACAAAAGTAAGGTTAGGTTTGGTAGTAGAATAAAAAGCAAGTGTGCCAGATTGTAACATGTAAATAGATTACTGATTTAAAACATCCTTAAAAATGCAAGTTCGTTTTAATTTCTTTACACTATTTTATTTTTCTTACTGCTATGGATTTTTCGCTAATTAGAGCCTATGTATCAATGATATTTTAATTAATACGGCATTAAAATGTCAACCTTCTTAAATAATTGATATTAAAAATTCTACAATCCGACAACCACGCAGTTTAACAATAACGATAACGATAACGATAAGCTCTTCGGTATTCATCCGTAATTAAAGGAGTCCGGTATGGTTAATAACGATAACGGATC
Organism: Listronotus bonariensis; assembly: GCA_014170235.1. Taxonomy (NCBI): domain Eukaryota; kingdom Metazoa; phylum Arthropoda; class Insecta; order Coleoptera; family Curculionidae; genus Listronotus; species Listronotus bonariensis. The sequence goes on along the minus strand of JACEGR010002436.1, from coordinate 90,608 downwards.
ATGTTTGCGTTACTGCGCAGACTCAGAATAACGTTAACCATAACGGAATTGCAAAATAAGAGGTGCAAAATGTCTCTAATAATGTTCAATCAAATCAATTCGTGTGTCTACTTTTCTTTGTATATAAATTTAACACTTAAAAATAAAAATTATTTGTAAACCTTGTTCTTATTTAGATTTTGTTTAAATAAATAGTTACAGTTACGGAAAATCAATAAACGTGTTTAACAGTTACAGTTTATAAAGTTGTTATACAGGTTGTCCAAAAAAATGACATGAAAAAAATGAAAAACTACAAGTTCCATGGCCATAATTTGATAATTTAACTTTTCTTACATAAATACAAAATTGCTTAATTCTTGCACATCTCAAATAATTAAGAAGCTTATTAAATTATTTTTTTATTTACTATTTAGTTACCGTTGTGTTTTTTTAGTTTTGATGGATTTCTTAAAATTTAATGTTTAGGTACGTGAACAAAACAATGGGAATTGTGTAAGCATGGGGGCAGGAAGGATGACTTCCAGGGTGCAAAAAGCAGAAAAATTAAGAAAGGAAAAGAACGTCATCGCATTAAAAACGTACTTTCTTCAACGTCTTCATATAGAGGCATAAAAATTTTAATGATGAAAAAAAGGTTTTTACCCTCAAAAAACCAGGAAGTGCAAAAACTTTATCTTTACTTAACAAAACGTACTTTTATTACATTTTCTGTCTTGCGGCTATTATATTCAAAAGCCAGGGGGTGCAGCCTCCTTCTGGCGCCCATGGCTTTAAACCCGGCACTTAAGTACCTAGTACCTAGTCATTATACAATACAAAATAAGTAAGGTTTAAATAAAAATTTATATACTTTGACAAAAATTATAATTTTAAATGCATAATAAGCTGAATACAGAAAAAATTACCTGTTTCTTCCACTTTGGCACATATTTTCCACAAGAAACACTAGAAATAACACTAAACACAAAAATATATGCAAATATTTTGTTCATCTTCAAAACGATTCATTACCTGTGGTACCAAGTCTAATATTAAACGTACAATTAAATTAGACCACTTTAAAAAAAGGTTTATTAATTTATTTTTATATTCATAGGTTTTTTTTGCAAATTTTTCATAAGTTGTTCACTTAATTAAATGAGAGAACCAGCTTTAGCCATGAACTTGACTTATGCACGCATGAAAAGCATAAATGAAGTGGTACCGGTGACCCTGTTTCTTCTTCTTTGGTAACTGTTTAAAAATATACCAGGGCATTTCAAAACAACATTTCTCTAATGTTTTTCATGTAAATGTAATATTTATTATTTTTAGTATTTTATAAAAAAAGTATAAAATGTTGGTTTAATAGTACTAATGTACTAACTTTTGGTTAGTATTTTTTTTATTATATTGCGAAAGTTTTACGTCGTCAACAGATTATCAGTGGTTGCCATCTTAAAAATTGACAGTATTTTGTGTTATGTCATTAAAACTGGATTTTAGTGTATAGTCTAGTAGTTAAAAGTATCCTGAAAATATGGTTGATGGCTTGAATGATCCGAAATGGCATCTAGAAAAAGACGTATTTTGAATTTTTTGTACAAGAAAAAATATAATGATTATTAACAAAAACTCAGAAAAAATTCCCTCCGGATTTTTGCCAAAATTTCAAAACTATAAGTGATAGCTTAAATACAGGGTGATTCAAAAATTGATCACGAATCTTAAGGGGGTTAATTCTACTTGACAAAATAAGGGTAGATTTTCGTATATATATTTTTTAATGTCATTCGTTTTCGAGTTACAAGCCTACAAAGTTCAATTTTATTTTGGTTTTTTCTCCATATTGCATTTATTTTTTAACCAATCCAGTTGATATTTTGCACACAAATCGAGCTTTGCAGATTCTAAAATTTTGAGACAAAAGTACTTTTTTAAATACCGCCAGAGGGCGATTTACCCAAAACTTAAAATTTATTTACATCATAACTTTTATATTTTGACAGAAAGCGCAAAGCTGGGGGCGCCATTTTATAGACAATCAGAAACCTAAAAATAAGGTACTCTTTATTAATCAATTCAATTCAATAATTCTCACCGTTTAGGCACCAATAGACATAAAATCTTATCAATTTCAATCAAATTATCTACATACATACAGGGTGTCCAGTAGCACAAACTGGGGAAATCTGGCAACGATGCCGATAATACTATTAGCGGTTTTAAAGATATTTAAAATTGCAGTACTTTTTACTAATCCAGTATGAGCTTTTTCCAAAACACTTGCCGAAGGCTTGTAGGATTTTGTTGTAAATGTCATTTACGAAATTGCCAAACAATAAGCTCTCATAGCACAATTTTTCTAATTTAGAAGAAATAAGAAGTCTGGAGACTAAATATTTTTAAATATCCCCTGTATCCTAAGAGAAACCAATACCGGGTCAATGATTTGATTGCATATCGGACGGAAGAACAAACATGTTTATATGATTTTCAAAAATCCTATATATTATATACCCAAAATTATAGGTTAGTTACATAAACAGGGTGTTCATTTAAAAACTTTCCACTCAAGTTATCTTCGAAACGAGACAAATTGTGAGAAAATCGCCGAAACACGTCAAAATATTTATGTGAGGGGAAACGTTTTTTACAAAAAATTGACAGCGCACCTTAACCCGCTTAACCACCAGGCCACCACCCCAAAATTCTTAAATAAGAAGGCGGGTCGAGTGACACATCATTTTTAAAGCTCTGACGAGTAGCTTTATAACCCTAGAATATGAAGTCAATATCTTCGCCTATTACAAAATGGCGGTACTTTGAAAATTACCTAAATACCTGATTTGGATAGCCATATTTCGAAACTAATAAAGTTAGATGTACTTAATGTGGTATTTTCTTAAAGCTCATTTAAAGATCTTTTTAATGGTAAAATAATACACAGGGTTCTTAAATAAAAAAATATGTACTTTTTCTTCTACCCTGTATATTACTACCAGTATCACCATTAAAAGAGCTTTAAGAAAACTACCACATTAGGTACATCTAACTTACTTTATTAGTTTCGGAAATATGGCCATCCAAATCAAGTATTTAGGTAATTTTTAAAGTACCGCCATTTTGTAATAGGTGAAGATATTGACTTCATATTCTAGGGTTATAAAGTACTCATCAGGAGCTTTAAAATGATGTATCACTCGACCCACTCTTCTTATTTAAGAATTTTGGGGTGGTGCCCTGGTGGTTAAGGGGTTAAAGGAGCGCCGTCCAATTTTTTGTGAAAAACGTTCCCCCTCAATAAATATCTTGACGTATTTCGGCGATTTTCTCAAATCTGTCTCGTTTCGAAGATAACTTGGGTGGAAAGTTTTTAAATGAACACCCTGTATATTTTTTAAATTTATTTAAAAAATTGGTTTAACAATTCAAAATATTACTACATAAACTTTAATAAAAAGCGTATAAATGTCCTCCATGGTAACTTTAAAACCTTATAAATGTACTGGTAAATAGGAGAGTAAAATGATGAGTACTAGTATAGTTAGACCCATATTTATTTCATTCTGAAAGCGATGCCGCCAAGTACACAAAAATGATAAAGCAAATAAACCCTTTTGTGAACAATGGTTTATTGTAGCAAAAAATATTCAACCCGACGACTACGCCACGCGTTACAGGTTTTATGGTACGCCAGAGACGAAATAAGAGGATGTTTTTAAGTACGTGATACGTGTTTTAGAAATATTTTTATTTATTTATCTAAAAATATGTAATCAGGCTCTGTCAGAGGCTATGTGCTTTCGAAAAGGTTTGTTTACTTTATCATTTTTTGTGTACTTGGCGGCATCGCTTTCAGAATGAAATAAATATGGTTCTAACTATATGAAATAGTCGATTCTTAAGTAAATCAAGTCTTGTCGAGTTTTAATTAAACCCATGCCAGGGGATTTTAGGATTTACTAGAGTGCATATACCGGAGAATACCCTGTACCTACGGTTAAATACCTTCACCGAATATAAGACCCGTATACAGTGCCGATCGTAGAAAACAAATATATATCCATTAACGAGCTCGTCAGATTAAAATAGGGTAAGTTAATTATATGCCAAACAGTGTATATTCCATTAAGCCGGCTTTCCATGAGACGGTGCCCGCGTATTAAAGGCTACGCGCAGAAAATCCGCTGACACGTCCATTGTAGCGGGAAAATATTAAAGCGTTTTGTTTTGAATATGGTGATTTTATGTTAGAATTTTCTTTGGTTGATACTACGGTTGTGAAGGTCACTAGATGTCAATCATCATCTGTCTGTGGGATGGCAAATGGATTGGATAATGGATAATAATAAACAATTTTAATTTTATTATGTAAAAACCCACTTTTGTAATGCAAAGAAAATAATAGAAATCTTATTATTTTCGGTTTTTGAAGTTGAGAATTATGTAGGTACTATTTTTGTTTGAAAGAACAAAATTGTTTGTTTTTTAATGGCGTGCATCTCAGTGCTTTGATCCCTAGCGTTTGTTTTCGCCAAATATCATACTGAAGTAAATAAGTAAAATAAGTGTAGTGAATGTCGTCCATAACACTTCTTTTATTAAAATGGATCTTTAACATCTTGTCTTATCTTCAAGCAACAACTACATCAAGCTCATCAACTAGTTCAAGGTTATAGGTCCTGGCTATTGATTTTAAAAATCACGCAACAATCTAGTGGAAAAAGCAAAAAGTTAACTTTATCTCAACTCTTTGCGGATTCGCGTCGAAAATGGCGGGAAAAGCATTTTTAAATTTGCACTGACCAATATAGATTAAAGAATATAAAAAACGATTATTATAAAAAACAACTTTCTGAATAAACAGAAATACGTTTGACGTTCAGTCAAAAATTGCGTTTTAATAGCTTTGTTCGCGGGTTCGATTCTGAACCGGTTCTGGGACTATTCGCATGCGCAGTAAAAAAGCAGCGTTCGCGGTTAGTAAAATCCTGAATTTTTAGTAACAGTTCTGTGTTCGCGGGTTACAATGGAATCAGTTCGTTACCGGTTCGTAACCTGATTAGCAGTCCTGGGATTTTTGTTGGAACTAAAAGTTCAGTTCGGAATTTCATGCGCATTGTCGACATGGTCAGCTGTTTTCTGTTTTCGTGGTACAGAAATAAACCGTTGTATTACAGTTTATTTATTTCTGCCACTTTTATGCGGGTTAATATACCTGTTGAATATTTTTTTATATTTTTGTGATTCTGAGTGTATATAAGCAAAGGATTTTAAATTGTATTCCGTATGAATGTATGTATGCAATAAAATAAATAAAGATTTAATTAAAAAATATAGACAATATTACAAGATTTTACCATTTCTTGTTGTTTGAATTGTATCTTTAGTTAAATACACATACTTATGTTAAAAAGAGGGAAGCAGGGAATCCCTCGTCTTCCGCCGAGAGACCTCGAGTGGCTTTCGACAGTAGAACAATTTACTTTTTGTTTAAATTAAATAATATTTTTGTGTAGTAACCAATTTAACCATGAAAAATCCTAACCAAAAGGCTAGGTTAGAATACATCCTCAGCTGTATAGAAAATCGTTCGTGGTAAATAAAAATTCCGAACTAATAAATAACTAGACATGCGCTTTAAAATAATTTTAAACCAGATCGGTTCTGGTTCAGAATCGGTTCATTACTAGACCCGCGAACAAAGCTATTGTTTCTTTAGAACCAGTAGATAAACACTTTATTACTGGTAAAAACTTTTAGAAAAAATTGTTTTGAAAAATAATATTTATTATAAGCTAAGGCTAGTTTTTAAAATATAAAGTTTAAAATTGCAATAAGATCAGATTTTTTTTTGCAAAAGTGGAGTTTAATTAAAACTGGACTAGGGCATTAAGCACTTAAATAAAAATAAAAAGATTGAGGTTTAAAGCAGGCTTGACATGACTAGGAACAATTATATTCTATGGTATAATAGCTTCGTTTATCACTCTAACCAAAGGATCATAAACAATCTGCCTTGCATGTCTTCCCATTACAAAATCAATGTGATTAAAGTTGTGCAAATCAATTTTCTTATGCCGTATCTTGCTTTCTCATTTAGAGTTCTGTATAGATGTAGTGCATCCTAAAAGTAAAAATACAGGGTGCTACAGTATTCTTGATGATAATTTTAGAGTAGGCTCATGTTTATACCGGTTTAGTTAAATAACATAACACATCGGCAATGTGAGGAAAAGAGACGGTCTAACTAAATACCGGCATGTAAAGATTGAGTGACTAATACCCAAGCATCAAGCTGACGTCTTATTGACGTCTCTTTTTAGTCATTTTTGGTCACATTTGGTCAGCAAAGACGTCATAAGATGACGATAAAATGACGTTAAATTGATCTTCCCTAAGTCGCGGACAAAAGACGTTCCGTTAATGACGTCATAATGACGTCTTTAAGATGACAAAAAGCTTGCGCAATAGTTATTTACATTACAAGATGCGAAAGTTTACTTTTTGGTGTGAGGTGGTTTTAAATGGCCGAGGCGAAGCCGAGGCTATTTAAAACCTCCGAACACTGAAAGGCCTTTCGCATCGTGTAATGTATATATATTTCTGCTACTGTTCTATGTATCGCATAATTTAATAATCATTAACATCATGTTTTAATAGAAATATCAGAGATTTTGAAATTTTACCTGTTAAAAATTAATCCATAGCAACACATTTATTGTTGACATTGTCTGTCATCAACACTTGCTGTCAGATATTGAATTATTGTTAAGTTAGTATAAATCCATTCCCATTTTAAAATGTTAAATGAATATGAAAATGGCATCCAAAAGGCAGCTGACTTGCGTGTGCCTCACTTCCGCCAGACAAATTTAAAGAGAGTACCATCAAACATATAAATCGTTTTCTGAATGGCTTTGCTACAAAAATGTGGGCGGATTGACGAGAATGTGATGTTGGCGTATTTTCAAGAAAAATCGAGTCTTTATCACCACCAACCCTCTGGTCTGTATATTCCATGCTCAGTTAACAATTTCCATAAACAAAAATCAAGATATTTCGGAGTTCAAGAAACTAGTTGCTTTTATTAAAAGGAAAAACGATGTTTATGAGGCAAAAAGTCAAAAATTTTTAAAGAAGAAATCATAAAGTTTTTACTTAACGCGCCTGATCAAAGTTACTTAGTAATGAAAGTAATAGCCATTATGGGAGTGGCCGGAGCATGCCGGACAGACGAAATATACAGAATGAAGCTAAGTGATGTAGAAATAAGAAATGACGTGGCTATAGTAAAAATAGTGGAGTCTAAAATAAAGTTAAAAGAAACTTTTGTAGTAACCGAACAATGAGGCTCAGTTCCTTATGTCAGATTTCTACAGGGATATATTAAGCTGAGACGAAGGAATGCTCAATCAAGTAATTGGAAAGCACACTATTTCAAATGTACGATAAAAGCGAAGATGTTGAATACACGTATAGTATTATTGTCCATTACGCCATCTATCGGTAGAGTGTTTTCCTATTTCAATTTTGTAAGAGTATTAGTCTTATTTTTCTGTCATACGCTGATATTTCGGTTGGTTTGACTTTGATCATATAATGTCACAAAATTATTCTGGCGGGTTTCTAAACGTGACGTCATTAGATTTTTATGAGCTAGCATGACAGAAAAATGACGTCAAGCATACTACTTGGGTAGCGCTTGTTTTTGCTATTTATTACTGGCCGATATACCAAAACCCATTGCTCATGCAGTATAAAGAATATTCTTTACATTTTTAAATGTAGATTCCGTCTTTAAATTTTCTTAACAACCTTCTGTAACACCTTGTATATACTTACAGCTTCTGGTGTTGCCCAGTCTTGAGTACTAAACAATATAAGTAGGAACTTCGATTCTGGTAACATCAAATAGTGGAGCTCTCCAGCTCCCATGCTTGATCATGTTAACTCTTGGAGGGTAATTGTACTTTCTAAATTTCCCAAAACTAAATCGGCTGCGTGGTTAAGAATCTTGATTGGGAAAGTACCACCTGGAAGTTGTCTCCAGTATACTGGTACCATTTCCTAAAAAAATAAAATTATAAAGATTTTAATTAAAGAAAATACATACATACATAAAGGCAAATTGAGAACCTTTCCCTTTTTAAAGTCGCTTAAACAGAAAAAATAATTAAAATGAATAAAATCCTCATTGTAACTCTGGTCTGATAACTTTAAGGTATTTGACAAAAGTTTAAAAATTAAAAAATATATTCTAATTTTTTTAGTTATATTTTTAAAACACAACTTACATCTTCTAACACCCTATTTTATTTGTAATAAGGAGGATAGTGATAATATTTTTTACACAGGGAAAAAAAAACTTACTGGTCCCAAAATCAGCATTGCGCCCGTAAAACAAATTATACAACTGCATACAAAGCCTCATCAGGGGTGGGGATTCTGTGCACCAAGGTGTGAGTAATCTACCTAGCTCCTAGCTTCTGATACGATACGTTCCATTCAGTAATTCTTGAACACTATCCTGAAAATATTATTTAAACATTAAGTTCCATTTAAGATTCTAAGGCTTAGTTGTATAAAGCAGGGTTAAACTCAGTTCTACTGAACTGAGGTTAGGCCATTTGAACTTTCCGTAAAATTCCAATTTCTATTAATTCCTCGACTACTCAGTTCTGTAGAACTGAGTTTATACCTACTTTGTACAACTGGGCCCAAAGAAACTAAATAAGTTTAAAGAACTATTGCAATAATTTTGTGGCTACTACAATCTCGATTTATGCATTATTGTCAATTATTGGTAAAAACCTGTATTTAAATTATCTTCTCTTTTTCATGGTAAAATAATATACAGGGTTCTTAAATAAAAAATATGTACTTTTTCTTCTACCCTGTATATTACTATAAGTATCACCATTAAAGACCTTTAAAACTTTTAAAAACACCACATTAGGTACATCTAACCTTATGGCGTTTCGGAAATATGGCCATTCAAATCAGCGTTATTTGGGTAATTTTAAAGTACCGCCATTTTGTAATAGGTGAATATTGCCTTTATATTCTAGGGTTATAAAGTCCTCGTCGGGAGCTTTAAAATGATGTATCACTCGACCTGCCTTCTCATTTAAGAATTTTGGGGTGGTGGCCCTGGTGGTTAAGGGGTTAAAGGGGCGCCGTCCAATTTTTTGGTAAAAAACGTTCCCCTCAATAAATATCTTGACGTGTTTCGGCGATATTCTCAGAGCTCCTGTCTCGTTTCGAAAAACGCCGCTTGAGTGGAAAGTTTTTAAATGAACACCCTGTATAGGCAATGTGAGGAAAAAGGACAATCTAACTAAATCCCGGCATGTAAACATGCGTGACTAATAGCTAGTGCTTGTTTGTCATTCTGTGTCTTGCCGATGAACCAAACAGCGTTGCTCATATTGTATAAGCTACTAGGTAGTGTTTTTCGATATAAGAAATATTGTCATTATAATATACCTCAGTAAGGAAGAGTATATATCACCCCAGTGTTGCAAAGTTATCAATTATTTTTTTCCCTGTAAAGACAATAAAAACTTACTTTTTTTAAAATATTTTTAGTAGTTTTCCTTTATTGTTTTGTGTTGTATGGTTTTTACGCAGTTGCAAATACATTTAAAAAATCAAGGTTTTAAGTATTTTTACCTTCAAAAACTTTTCGATTTTGAGCTCGGCAGCCATTCAGTTGGGCGAACAGTTCGAACTTAAAATAACACCAAAATTAGGCACGAACCAAAACCGACATAAATAAAGCCAGGCACTCTCCTTATTAAGGTAGTCCTCTTTCTCTCTCTCTCTATTTTTTTCTTGGTTTTGGTCCTTCAGTCAATCCACCACCTCATCTTCCCCTTCCGGACTATGCTTTCCAGGGCTACGTCGGCGGAAAATCTGGATAATCGAGCTCGTAGCTCCCAGAAATTCCAAAAGAAAACAAAATAATTCTACAATCGATGCAATGCATAAATTGTCGGCTGTCAAACCAAGACCTGCTACTGGTGTTACGTATAACCTTCACTTTCACTACTGACAGTTCCCATGGCACGCCCATCTATTTCCCGCCATTTGAGGAAATACCTCGTGTTCACCACCAAACAGGATACCATCAGCTTATAGGAATCTTCGCTCACAGCGCTTAGATCCAGAAGAAAGATGCCGTCAATTTAGCGTGAATCTTTCCTTGATCCCCGAAGAGTAAAAAACGTTCGTACGGCACCTCTAGCCGCCACTCGGGAAGAACTTTGTAGTCCTCTACGCACGTCCGCACTGTCCGGAGGTCAAACAAAGAGTCCTAAGAGTCATTATTCCACTATGCATCTGCGCAAGCTCAGATGTCGAAATAAGGCCGGTACTATTAGTGCCTGGCCTTATTTTACTGTGCAATATTTCTTTATATATTATATTATTCCTCTTCTATAAAAATAGGCCACTATTGCAAATGTGTTGATTAAATATAACTAAAAAATGTTATTATTCGCAAGAAATCCCAATAATTTATAATAATTATGAACACGGGCAGTGATTAGGTGTACTTTCCTTTAAGCGTTTTTACATATTATCCTATTACATAAAATACTAGATAACGCTTGTATTTTCAAATAAAAAAGACAAATATTTACAATAATGCAGCAAACGTAAATAGTTTATGGTACATGCACAATATAAATAATATAGTTAAAAAAACAAAAGAGGTGATATAATGATTGTGACCAAATTATAATTGGCAAGCCCGACGGTGAGATGTCGGCATGCTTTTATTAACTTGGGTTGTAACTATCTATCCATCTATCTATCCATCTATCTATCCATGAATGTAACGGAATCTTTGAGCCTAATTTTAACCAACTTCCAGCTATTCGATTTCTTTGAAACTTTGCACACGTATTAAGGACCCATGACAATGCAATAATCTGCAAACGAGTATCCCGTTATCCTGGTTTGGATCGCCAGGAAAAAAAAATCCATTATATTATTATAACCACTGCTTGGATACCACCAAGTGTCATCTGTCACCTGTACGTCCCAGTGGTACCAACCACCAGCCATTTCAAGAGTTCGATCTGAATCGATTTTACTCAAATTTTATATTAGGTTATTTTCAAGTCCATCTGAAAAACTTTGCTACTCTTGACAAAATGGCGAAAAAATTTTTAGTGGGTTGCCATCTGTTGGCAACATTCCAAACTTTATACATACATAAATGCATATCGAACTAAAAATGAAAAATAAATAATAGTTTAAAAAACTAAAAAATACGCTTTATATGCAACTGAACTAAAAATTAGAAAATAATTTTCATTAAAAAAATATTGTCACTTCATAGTAAAAGCGTGGGTGCATTTTACTATTTTTCATAACTTTTCCATCATAGATATTGTAAATATAATAATTATAACATTTAATATATTAAGCACCCCACGCTTTTTACTATGAAGTGACAATATTTTTGTAATGAAAAATTATTTTCTAATTTTAGTCTCGGTTGCATATAAAAGCGTGTTTTTAGTTTTTTTAAACTACCCTTCACTCCACTTTTCAGGTTCTCAAACCAATCTCTCAACCCGACTTGGAAAGCAAACGCAGGCGATGCAGATATCTCTTTCACAGGATCTCAATTTGATATTGGATTGGGGCGCCAAAAATCTCGTTCAATTTAATGCATCCAAAACACAATCATGTTCCTTGTCGCGAAAGAAATCATCAAACGCTCACCCTTTGCTTATGAGTGGCCAGGTTTTGCAAGCGGGGACACATTTAACCTTGTGGGCGTCACATTTGAGAATAACCTTAACTGGCATAAACACATTGTATCTATAGCCACCGCGGCTTCCAAAAAGCTTGGATTTCTTTCCCGAGCCAAAAGTATTTTTCTCCTTCCAACTTATACACTTTGTATGTGTCCCAAATTCGACCCTCTCTGGAATATTGTTCTCATGTCTGGGGAATGGCATCCCCTACAACCCTCAGCATTCTTGATGCCATTCAAAGAAGAGCTGTTCGTCTTATTAATGATCCTTTACTTACTCAAAGACTTCCTTCTCTTGCCCATCGTCGAGCTGTGGGAGATCTATCGCTCTTCATAGATACTTTTACGGCTTCTGCTCCGACGAATTATCCTAGTATAGTCCCTCCTCTTGCAGCTCCCAACAGAGAAACTCGTGGTGCCGCGCGTATGCATCCCTATACGGTCCAATTGGACAGGCCCCGAACTTCCCATTTCGTTCGCTCTTTTATCCCTAGAGTTTCTAGACTGTGGAACCTACTGCCAGCGGAGGTCTTTCCTTCCCCCAAAATCTTCAAGTTTTTAAGTCCCGTGTTAACAAACTTCCTTTTACCTTGCTTAAGACACCCACGGTACATTAGTATTTAGGCTTTCAGCCTCTTCGTGGATTGCTTCTTGATTTTTATTTGCATTTTAAAATAACCTGAGAAAAACTACTAAGACTTTTTTTCTCTGTAGATATTAGGATTTTCCTAAATTTTAAAACTGTATATTTAAAACAGCCTAACAACGCATCTTTGCTCTAATTTAATTAACTTTGTATATCTAGTTTTTATATTTCCAAAGATCACTCTCAACTTTGGGACAAGCTGTATATTAGGATAAGTCAAAAAAATAATTATTTTTATATTGACTTCTGACACTAAAAATTGGTTTCTAGGCACCTCCAGAAAATATAATCAGACCTTAGTTTTAAATTATATAGGAAGATCAGGTCATTAAAGTTTTGCTAAGCCCTATACAAACAAAATCATATCTAACCATTAATTAATCATACAGCAAAACTCTTAAAAACTTTTTTGTAGAAAATCGAAAGGTCCACAAAAAAGTATTTTTTACAAAGAACGCCTCAAATTCAATGTTTTACTCTTTTAACATGAAAAAAAATGTCTGCACTTTTTACCTAGTATCCCAAAACTCTGGATCTCTAACTGTCAAGTTCACATGCTGTTCCGAATAAAATGTTCCCCTATAATTTCCAAGCCACACGTCATAGCCAGCTTCCCAAAGGACAAACGCTAAAAATGGAACATTATGTTTTATATGGAAATTATAAACATAATACTAAATTTTAAATTATAAGAAAAAAATTGCAAATTTTATAACTTAAATGGTCTATGACACAGTAAAACCTTTTTAATATTTGTTACTAATTATACTAAAAAAAAAAAAATCTTTTGTTTACTTTTTTTTGAATTTTTGAAAAAAAATCGGTTGTTTGCAAAGTCGGTTTACTGACGATAGTCGAACGTGACAACGTCATAAGAAAATACTGATGGAATAGTTGCATTTTTCAAAAGAAAATTAAACAATTCACACCACATTCACTTCTCACTGCACTTTCTACTTGACGAAAACATGTAAATGTATTATTATATAGCAGGCGAACCGCTCAAAGTAGAAGAGAAACAGATGTCAAACGCTGCCGAACGCGGAGACCGATTGTGCCTCTTCCGCGCTCTCGCTTGCACTTCAAGCTTTAAATGGAACGCTGCATAAGTCATGTTTTCTTTTGGGCGTGTAGCTGGCCTAAAGGGACACTCTATACACTGTGTCCGAAAAATACACGGCAGGATTTCTGTGGGCGATTCTGCACGAAAAATTAAAGCACCAAGCTTTTATACAATTTTTTCAAAAAATTACCAAAGATACATCAGGATGTTAAAGCAAAAAAAATTGTAATTTTTCTAATAATTTTTTAGTGTACTGATTTTTGTATATTCATATCACTGGTGATTTTTCGTATTCGCCCTATTAATTTAATCCCAGTAGTCAATGCCAAAGGGTTTAAACTATCCTTCACTTTAGAAAATTTACCTAAAACTTTTTTGTTCCAATCATTTTAGAAATTTAGATATAAAATTAATAAAGAGCATTAAATATATTTTAAAAAGGTCCTTTTTTGCATTAACTTAAAATGAACGGTTTCAAAGAAAAGCAACTTTAAAAATTTGCCTTGAAACCTTGAAAACAAAAATTTGGTTTAACATAAAATAAGGTATTTTAATGTATTATAAGTTTTAAAAATAAAAGTTATTTAAAAAAGAAAATTAGATATTTTTTTCAACATCCTGTATCTTCGTTAATTTTGAGTTTTCGAAAAAGTCTGTTGCATTTATTTTTCGTGCAGAATCGCCCTCCAAAATCCTGACGCGTAATTTTTGGACACTATGTATATTATTGCGTTTTTGAATTTCTTTAAAAAATCTAGACGTGTTAAATAGTCTATCTATAGCTATCGGTGTCGTATCTTTTCAATTGTTTTGGAATGCATTTTTTTGTATTTGCAATGGATTTTACTGTTTAATAAATATTATTAAAGTAGGTACTTTCTGAAGCCTGCAGGCAACTCCGATTTTAACGAAATTTGGTATACAGGGGTTTTTTGGGGCGCTGATCACGAATCTGAAAGATTTTTTGGCGGAAACGTTTTGTTCTCGAGATATCCATCATCAAAGTTAAAATTTGATACTAAGCTTATTTTCACTATATTTCCCCTTCTTTTTGCACACAATTCTTGATTTAAAGCTAAAGTGTCACACAATATTTGAATTTCATCTTTTAAACCCCGTATTTCTACGTTTTTACATTATTTTTGCATTAAATTGCGTGGCTTTTCTTTGATAATGAGGCAACCATACGTACACAGAGGGCTTCATGGCACACTGGGATTGAAATGATTCAAAGTATAGCTATGCAATTTAATGCAAAAATAATGTTAAATACGTAAAAAACGGGGTTTTAAAAGGTGAAAATCAAATATTGTGTGCCACTTTAGCTTTAAATCAAGAATTGTGTGCAAAAAGAAGGGTGAATATTGTAAAAATAGTATTAGTTTAAATGTCAAGTTCTGATGATGAATATCTCAAGAACGAAACGTTTCCGCCAAAAATCTTTCAGATTCGTGATCAGCGCTCAAAAAAACCCCCGAATACCAAATTTCGTTAAAATCGGAGTTGCCGCAGGTTGTTAGAAAATTACCAAATATTGTTACAGACTTTCAAAAATGTGTTTAAGTTAGAGAATTTTAGAGAGTTAGGATCATTATTTTTAGTTTGTTAATTTATTTAAATAATTTACCTTTTTTTAAAGATCTTTCATCACTTTCGAAGGTTTCCGAAACGGCCCGAATTATCCATTGAGAACTTTTATGCCATCCTGTACTATGGAATTTTCGCGATATTTCTCCAAAATTCTAGATCATTCTTTACTCTTCCATATTACTATAAAAGGGCGATAGAAAACCTTCGATCGAGAATTAGTATAGATTCGACATTTGTACTGGAAACTTCGAGACATTGACAAGTGAAGATTTTGTCGTTGTTGTAACCATAGTTACGTTCCATTTTTAATAAAGGTATAAAAACGAAGAACGTGTTTTTATACGAGCTAATTCAGAAAAATATGTTTTGATTGTTACATGACGGATGTATTTTTTGAACACTCTGTACACAGCACGGCGACATGCTCGATTTATCAGGGTAAATATCCAATGATTAAAACAATTCATTAACAGCCTAATTAGATAATATTAATAATAGTAATATTAACAATAATGAGCTTAATTAAAAACTAATAGTAACTAACAAATAGTTTTCACTGCTTGGTAAGTACCTCTTTAAGTGAACAATTAATTTCCTTTTTTTTTTTTGTTATTAAAAACCATTCCTAAGTAAAGTTTTATGTAAATAAATTCAAATATATCAAGTCGACAATTATTATTAATTATTACAAAATAAATTCATTAAAACGCACGCTTTGTCTTTTTAGTTGGTATTTGAGGTCGACCATTTTAATAATAATCAAGACCAAAGTCAGATTTAATTAAATGATTATATGGAAATGCGTTTTTACTCCATTTTCGGTTTTTCTGCAAGTCGATAACCACTACCTGTGGAAATAACTACTTTCTAAATTATTTTTACCAAACAAATATTAAATAACACAAAAGGTTAACTGATATTATACAGAGTAGGTCATAAGTAATGGTACAGTATGGCCAGCAAATTTCATTGCTTAAAATTATCTTATGTACGGGGTGTTCATTTAAAAACTTTCCACTCAAGTTATCTTCAAAACGAGACAGATGGGAGAAAATCGCCGAAACACGTCAAGATATTTATTGAGGGGAACGTTTTTACAAAAATTGGACGGCGTCCCTTTAACCCCTTAACCACCAGGGCCACCATCTCTAAATTCTTAAATGAGAAGGCGGGTCGAGTGATACATCATTTTAAAGCTCCTGACGAGTACTTTATAACCCTAGAAAATAAAATAATAACTTTACCTACTACAAAATGGCGGTACTTTAAAAATTACCCAAATACCTGATTGGGATGGCCATATTCACGAAACTAATAAACTTATATGTACCTAATGTGGTGTTTTTCTTAAAGCTCTTTTAAAGGTCTTTTTAATGGTGATACTGGTAGTAATATACAGGGTAGAAGAAAAAAGTACATATTTTTTTATTTAAGAACCCTGTATATTATTTTACCATTAAAAGATCTTTAAATGAGCTTTAAGAAAATACCACATTAAGTACATCTAACTTTATTAGTTTCGGAAATATGGCCATCCAAATCAGGTATTTAGGTAATTTTTAAAGTACCGCCATTTTGTAATAGGTGAAGATATTGACTTCATATTCTAGGGGTTATAAAGTACTCGTCAGGAGCTTTAAAATGATGTATCACTATGACACGCCTTCTCATTTAGGAATTTTGGGGTGGTGGCCCTGGTGGTTAAGGGGTTAAAGGTGCGCCGTCCAATTTTTGTAAAAACGTTCCCCTCAATAAATATCTCGACGTGTTTCGGCGATTTTCTCAAATCTGTCTCGTTTCGATGATAACTTGAGTGGAAAGTTTTCAAATGAACACCCTGTAGATAAAAGTAACCTTTAACCCCTAATTTTTTTATTAATTAGCAATAAAGTTTCTATTTTAGAAAACTACATAATTCCTTTTAATTGTAAAGATATCACACATTTTTAAATTTAACTTAAACAATCAATTTCTAATAATTTTTCCCATCTTAAATTAAAGTAATTTTTACTATATTCTAAAATACATTACTGTAAAATTCTGCTTTGAAATATGCTTCTGTAAAATTTATAAAAATTGAGTTAGGAATTTTGCAAATTTCACTGACAAAATTGACTTATTTTGGAAATAGAGAATTATTGCACAGTGAAATAAGGCCAGGCACTTATAATACCGGCCTTATTTTGACATCTGAGCTTGCGCATATGCATGGTAGGATAAGGACTCCTTAATAAGTATAGTGCCTGGTTTTATTTATGTCGGTTTTAGGTCGTGCCTTATTTTGGTCTTATTTTAACTTCGGAACTGTTCGTCTAACCGAACGGCTGCCGACCACAAAAACGAAAAGTTTTTAGAAGTAAAAATGCTTAATACCCTATTTTTTCAAATGTATTTCTGTAATTGTGTTAAAGAAAACCCTACAATACAAAACAATAAAGAAAAACTACCTAATTATTTTTCCCTTTTTTTAGGTTAATGGTACTGTCAACATGATTTGCAATAACTCTAAATTATGGGTACAAGCACTATTTAAATAAGGCCGGTATTAATAATACCCGAGCTTAATAAGGCAACTTGCAATAATTCTCTAATAGTATCTGAGACAGCAATAACATGATAACAACCCTTTTAAAACCTTTTTAAGGGGTTCCTTTTGACGAGTCTACCTACTTTAATCCAGACTGTCAATTTTGGCATGTTGGGGTGTCGCACTGGGCAAACGCATCACAACCAATAATGGTAAGGGTTTCAGTCACCAAACCATAAGGCTCAAACTCATATTTCGGGTAACGGACTGGGTTCCGTGACCCGTGTAACCAGAGTGGCTTTCCAGTGACGCAAATAGAGCGCTCCCGAGTAGCTCAAGAGCATTTCGTTCTACTTTATGGCGTTCCAGTGACGGAAAGTGTTATGCACCTGAGCTACTCCGTAATTTTTTCCCTTGCCCTCATGCACCAACCCTCTTTTGGTTTTTGTGCTTCAAACGTGTTTTTTTATGATTAAGGATGGATTTTTAAAATTATTTATTTAAAATGGAATTAGATAATAAAAAGAGATTATTATTATAAAGCCAAGAAAGGTTAAAAACAACGAAATTTTAAAATTTCTTAAAGTATCTCTCTTTCCTTGTCCAAGGATGCGTTCCAGTGACTAACTTTTAGAGCAGTTCGAGAACTTCAAGCCCTGGAGCCTGACGCACAAAAATTTTCGTCACTGAAAAGCAACCCAGGACCCAGGGCCGTTCTTGGCGGGGGTGCAGCAGGGCCATTTGCACGGGGCGGCATTTTGTTAAATAAAGGGAGGTTTATTGAAAATAGTTGCAATTTGGGAAGGGACCTTTTTTGCCACCAGGGGGAAGGACGGCAATTTCTCTTACTGTACGTGGTAACAGAAGACCCAGGAACGGCAGTGAGTATAATCCTCACGATTTTTGGCACAATGTTTAAAAATTGCATGTAAAACATTGTGGTAAACTTGTCCGACAAAAAAGTGACGCGTTTGTCCAGTCAGACATCCGAAACATGTTAAAATCGACAGACTAAGTGGCTTTCCAGTGACCCAAATAAAGCGCTCTCGAGTAGCTCAGGAGCATTTCGTCCTGCTTTATGGCGTTCCAGTGACGGAAAGTGTCATTCACCTGAACTATTCCGTTTTTCTTTTCCTTTGCCCCTTATGTACCAGCCCCTCTTTTGGTTTTTGTGCTTTAAAAGTGTTTTTATGGTTAAGGATGGATTTTTTAAAAATTATTTGTTTAAAATGGAATTAGATATTTAAAAGAGATTATTATTATAAAGCCAAGAAAGGTTGAAAAAACGAAATTTTAAAATTTCTATTAAGTTTCCTTGTCTAAGGATGCGTTCCAGTGACTAACTTTTTATAGCAGATCGAGAGCTTTAAACCCTGGAGCATGACGCACAAAAATTTTCGTCACTGGAAAGGTACTCTGGATCAAGGCGCCGCTTTTATATATGGCGGTATAAATATTCGTTGCAGACTTGTCAAAAGAAACCCTCTAAAATGGTTTTAAGAGGGTTCTTATCACAAAGTCCATTTTACTACTAGCCCAGGCACTAAGATTTCTATAGGCTGTTAAAATAAAATATCTTACTTTAAGAACACCCTGTATATTTATAATTTAAACACTTACCCAGTGAATCTTTTTGTAACGCCAAAAAATTGTTGCAGGTTGCAACCAAGCCATGCTGCATATAGATGGGGTGTTTTTTAGCGTGTGGATTTTTGGTACCGTCATTTGGTATTCTAAATAAGGTTAGTATGTATCCATCTTGCGTAACTACCCTATATGTTTGTACAGGGTACCCGAGTAAGTGTATAATTTCAGGCTGAAAAAAATGAAAGTAAGTGATTGGTACCCAAAAAGGACCTCTTAAAGATGGGTTGATTGCCCGAGGTGGCGTCTTAGCCGCTTTGTTTATTTAGGGGCCGTTCAAGTATGACGTAAGCAGATTTATTACAGTTATTAAAGCCCTCCCCCATGACATTAAAAGTAAGCAAAGTCTTAATCCCTTTCCTCCCATGCTTACGTAAACATTTGTATGTATATGCATTTTTATTTTATTGTAATGCGTCTTTTTTATTGTTTTATTAGCAGCAGTTTTAATTCTAGAAATAAGAAAATAGGCTTAGGATAGAGGACTTTAACGCCCAAAAATATTTATTTAAACAAACTTTAACATAGAACAAGGTACAAATATTACAATATTAATTAATAATGTTAATATAATGTACTTAGAAAACACAAAATTTTGCATGACAGGCAGTATGGATTTCGCCACAAAAGATCTACAGCAGATCTTCTTTCCTTCGTATCACACTGCTGGAATAGGTCTCTTGAGTTTCTAGGTGAGTCCCAGATCGTTGCTCTTGGATATATCCAAAGCTTTTGACCAGGTCTGGCATGCCGCACTTCTTAATAAACTTCCCTCCTATGGTCTTTCAACTAAACTCTGTACTTGGCTCTCTAGTTATCTATCTGATCGTCGTATATCAGTTATTGTGGACGGCCATTCTTCAAGCTTTCACCAAGTAAATGCTGGAGTCCCTCAGGGCTCAGTTCTGGCACCAACATTGTTTCTTCTTCACATCAACGACCTTCTCTCGTCCACAACTAATTCCATTCATAGTTTCGCCGACGATAGTACCCTTCACTCCAGTTTTCAGGTTCCTAAACCCATTACTAAACCTGACTTGGAAAACAAACGCAGAGCGATGCAGATATCTCTTTCGCAGGATCTTAATCTAATATTGGATTGGGGCGCTAAAATCTCGTCCATTTTAATGCATCCAAAACACAATCATGTTCCTTGTCGCGAAAAGAGTCATCAAATACTCATCCTCTACTTATGAGCGGCCAAGTTTTACAGAGCAAAGACACCTTTAACCTTTGTGGGCGTCACATTTGAAATTAACCTTAACTAGCATAAAGCACATTGTATCTCTAGCCACGGCAGCTTCAAAAAAGCTTGGATTTCTGTTTCGAGCCAAAAAGTATTTTTCCGCTTCTAATTTATACACTTTGTATGTGTCCCAAATCCGACCTCCCTGAATTATTGTTCTCATATCTGGGGCATGGCGTCCCCACAACCCTAAGCATCCTTGATTCTATTCAAAGAAGAGCTATTCGTCTCATTAATGATCCTTCACTTACAGAAAGGCTTTCTTCTCTTGTACATCGTCGAGCTGTGGGGAATGTATCGCTTTTATTATAGGTACTTCCATGGCCTCTGTTCAGCGAATTGTCCAGTATAGTTCCTTCTCACGTTCCCAACGAAAGATATTACATACAAGTCACGCAAGCAAGTTTAACTCCTCGAGCCCGACAGGGCGAGTAGAGGCTCTTCGCGACTCTATATGTAAGGAACTCACGTGTCTAATACAAAATTTTATCCTAACACTTTCGTAGCAAATCGTTTTTAATATCGAAAATACTTGAAAACGTCATCCATTATTTGTTACTTGTCATCGTCAACACCAGCAACAAAATTTTGTATATTGTGAGGATATAAAGTGGACATAAGTCACTGTAGCTAAAGTCTAGAATTCGCTAAATGGCTAAAGGTACTTTTAGCTCACTAGTGACTTATAGTACACTTTATATCCTCAAAATCTGATCAATTATGCAGATATTATATGTAAAGTGCTGAATAAGTGACTACCTACATACCAACACTTACTTATCCAGCACTTACGCGCGTACATAGTCTGACCAGAGATTTTGAGGATATAAAGTGTACTTATAAGTCACTAGTGAGCTAAAGTACCCTTTAGCTCACTAGTGAATTATAGACAATACAAAATTTTGTTGCTAGTGTTGACAATGACAAGTAACAAATAATGGATGACGTTTTCAAATTATTTTCTGATATTAAAAACGATTTATACGAAAGTGTTGGATAAAATTTTGTATTAGACACGTGAGTTAATACATATAAGTCACTTAAGAAAATTACTCTCTCGCCCTTCGGGCTCGAGATTAAACTTTTCTTGCGTGACTTATATGTAATATAACTCACTTATCTAATAAATAACTCAAAAAATATTAAAAGAAATGTTGCTTTTATCTTTTTGCTAGATAGAATCAGGGTTGGGTGGTATTCGAATACTGAGTATTGTAAATAGTATTTAGAATACATTTTGCCGGTATTCGAATACATTTGTGATGATTTATGATATTCACGGTATTCGGCGAGAATACTTTTTTGGATTGATGACCGGGATTCTGCATTCAGAATACTTTTGGAAGTAATCGACGAATACTTTTCTTGAGTACTTGAATAGCGGCGTTTTCAGTATCCGAATAGCGGAATGTGTAAGCAGTGTTGGAATACCAAAGTGTCACGGTAAAATACCAAAAGGCAACAAAAAGTGGGAAAAATAAGGTGGAGGACCTATTTTTTTGTCCTTCCTTAATCATCGGTTTTTCTTTTTCTAGAATTCGATTTTTTCCCAGTGATTCGAATACCGATTTCGACTCTTCGTGAATAGGGAGTAATCAAATACTTTTTTTCTTTTTATCATCTGTTTGACCGAATTGCCATTTTCACTGCATCCGTAATGTTGAATTCCCAAATTCATTTTTATTCATATCTACAGAATTATTACAGAAATTTGTTAAGCGCTGGTGAAGTTGTTTAAATATTAAAATTTTCAAATAATCCTTAATAACTACTATGGAAACTTTTATCTAAAGATTTTTGCAAATTTACTTTTTTTTACAGATTCTATAAACTGTTAAAATAAGTGACTTAACTTTGAGAACACTCTCTATAATAGCGGATAATGTACCATATGTGGTTGTTACCTGACCAGTCAGAAAATTCCCTTGGGTAACAAGCAGAAAATAAAGTATTTTCTTGCATTAAGGTTTTTGATCTTTAAAACTTTAATAAATAAAAAAATCAATTATTAAAAAAACAATAAATTAAGGTTTATTTTTGTTAAAAATCAATAATATCAATTATTTATATGTTATTTATTGGTCTTCCAATAGGCCATTGACCATAGTCCTTCAGCCTTCAATAATATTTTTACTAGTAATACCACTAGTGCTAAATTTATTTCCGGAAATTTTTCAAGGCCACGAATATTTTGAAAATTATCCCGAGCCGCAGGCTAGGAAGAATTTTTAAAAATATTCGTTGCTGAAAAAGAATTTCCCGGAATAATTTAAGCACGTATGGTAAGAAAATTTCACACCAAGTTTGTTTTAAATAATATTCTTTTAAATTTATTGTTTGTAACTTTGACACGAGCATTAAAATTTTACTATAAAATAAATATTTTCCATTTTACCAAATTGTAGTTGCAAATATATATAATTTTAGAGCTTATCATTGTTTATTCTTTTATATTATTTATACCTTATATTACTACAGTTTGTTAAAATAGTTTATTTTAATTTTTTAGACCCATACCTTGCTTTCATTTGCTCTTCACTTATGTCTAGTACTTTAGTCTTATGACATTATTTTACTAACTGGAGTTGTATAAAATTGTCATATAGGGTCTTAAAACCTTACATTATTTTATATTATGTTATGTCTGAAATACTACAACTGGTACAAAATAACATTTTCTTTAATTTTGTATGTAAATAACAGACATGACGTTAAAACAAATTCAATGATTATGTCAAAAAATTTCCACTATAATTCGCTCCAGGGTACCCCGATAAATACTTGTGTTGTCAGGGTAATGCAACCAAAACTACACATTTGATTGGTCAAAAAACAGTCGTGTGGAATTTTTAAAGAAAAAATAAATGCTTTAAATTTAAAAATTTAAAAAAAACAGGAATAAAAATGTATAAATTTAAACATCAATATTTAAAAAAAATGAAATTTTAATATTTAAATAAATTATAAAGGATAAAAATTAAAATTATTTTTTTTAATACAAAACAATTTAAATTTATTTCTATTAAAACGGTACTTACTGCTACATACTCAGCTCCCAAATCATACCAACAATTTGAGTTATTCTTTAAGGTATAATAATCCTCATAAGTCGGACACACATTATTTTCGCGATAACCCTCAACCTGGGCCTCGACACTGTCCAAGAAAATCGAGCATCCCATAAAAACAAAAATACTAGTACCACAGGCGTGGTACGCGTCACGCTACGGGTCATGTTTCATATAGATAGATGGTGGGCACCATTAAAATAGGTAAATGGTGTATTTTGCTTAGTGAAAATGTACCAGGGTCGTGGTTCTTGGGAGACCTTGACTAATGCGATTTGCCCTGTTAAAAAATTCCTTGTGGCTTATTTATTTTATTAGTGTTTTGCAATTAGCCAGGGGCGGACCCTAATTGCAAAAGCAATTAATTACCTTCTAACGACATTCTCTTTGAGAGCCCAAGAAATAAAACGTATTTTTTAATTATCTGGAGAAACTTAATCCACTACAAGTGTCATTTATTCGAAGAGATTTAAAGTTGCTCAAGCAAAGTTACTTGCAAAAAATCGTCATTTTACACTAAAGTTAGACTGATGGCCAGGGCCGTGTCTAGCGGGTGGTGCAAGTGGTGCAAGAGACCATGGCGCAACGCTGGAGGGGCGAAAAATGTAAAATAAATGGCGGAAAGTATGAAAGAAAGGGCGGACGGCAGGAGGAATAGTTATTTACATTACAAGATGCTTTTATTAAAAGGAAAAACGATGGTTATGAGGCAAAAAAGTAAAAAAAATGTGAAAAGAAGAAAAGTTTTTACTTAACGCGCCTGATCAAAGTTACTTAGCAATGAAAGTAATAGCCATTATGGGAGTGGCTGGGGCATGCCGGACAGACGAAATATACAGAATGAAGCTAGAAATAAGAAATGACGTGGCTATAGTAAAAATAGTGGAGTCTCAAAATAAAGTTAAAAGAAACTTTGTAGTAACCAACGATGAAGGCTCAGTTCCTTATGTCAGATTTCTACAGGAATATATTAAGCTGAGACCAAGGAATGCTCTAGATGAGCGCTTATTGTATCGTTATGAAAGAGGTAAATGTGTTAATCAAGTAATTGGAAAGCACGCTATTTCAAATGTACCTAAAGTAATTGCGAAGTTTTTGAAGATTGAAGACATCAGTAGATACACTGGCCATTCTTTTAGAAGAACGTCAACTACGTTCCTTGCCAATGCTTCGGATGTCGATATTTTGGACTTAAAAAGGCATGGAGGTTGAAAGTCTTCTGTTGCGGAGGGATATATTGCTGAATCCTATAGTAATAAGGTGGAAATTTCAAAGAAGATTTTACACGAAATTTCTACCAATATTTCCTCTAATGAAGTAA
Organism: Listronotus bonariensis; assembly: GCA_014170235.1. Lineage (NCBI taxonomy): Eukaryota > Metazoa > Arthropoda > Insecta > Coleoptera > Curculionidae > Listronotus > Listronotus bonariensis. Next base: position 65,745 of record JACEGR010002436.1, on the reverse strand, counting down.
CAGTGAAATATATGAATAAACGTAGTTAAAGGTGATAACGATACCTCAACAACAAATTTAAAAACTTTTAATTCAAGTATTATTCCTCCAATTTCTTTTGCTAATTGCTCAAATTGCACAATTACTTTTAATGTCACTACCTAACCTAGTTTCTTAAAATATTTTGTCATAAATTAGTTACTTTTTATAAATAAATCCTAATATTTGCCACAAGCATATTTTCTTTTTTTTACTCTTACTTTCTTGTCCAGGCGCTGAAAATATTACTTTCGTAGCTAGCAACGCTTAGCAACCAGGTAACACGAAGGTTCTCTTCGTTATCATTCGCGTTGCTAGGACCACAAAGTTTTCTTATTTATACAGTAGTAGAAAATAAAAGTTTTTGAAAATTGGAAAAGAAAGCAATTCAGAAGTGGGGACAAAAATAGGGGAGAGAAGAGTGAAACAGTAAAGAGTATAATGTAAAAAAATTTAAGAAATTGAGGTGAGGCCTTCTTTTGCGCTTCAACACTTTTTTAAACCCCAAATTTTTGTTCCAAGGGCGGCAAATAATTTGTTGTACCACTGCGCCAGATACCCTAGGAATGGCCCTGCTGACGGCAAAATTAACCATCTAAAAATAAAGATCTTCTTTAAATCAAAAGGAGCCTAAAGTATATAGGTGTTTTTGTTTAATTTTTTGCTATAATAGTAGGGAAGCCCACAATACTTAATGTGGATTTACTTGAGTAGTATAGAGACCTATTAGACAAAGATTAAAAAACATAATCGCTAAATCAAGTGTATTGTTGGCTTTTTAAACGGATTTATAGTTTTACTTAACTTGACCCCCTTTCTGATGACCGATCGATCTGAAAATTGGTACACACTCTTAATCTTGATGATAATACAATATAATACATTCTTTATAATTGTAAATCCAAGATGGTCGCCGATACAAAATGGCGGAATATAGATTACTTCACTACAACCTCAATATGGGTATGGCTGATTACATAGTTTTTTTTCCACAACTACCTCCATATGGGTATTTAATGAAAGGGCTTGGTTGGTAGATTGGAGCTTACTCTTTAAAAAAAATACAATTTTTTATAACTACTTCAATATAAAATCATTGGTTTGTTTTGGTTATAGTAAGGCATTAAGTGAACTCAATAGAATAAAATGTATTAACTAAAAACTTAAAAATAAATTATGTAAAAAAGTATATTTTATATTAAATTTAACGGTTTTATTTAACTTAAAGTCTAAAAAATAATTTGGTGTAAAACCTAGCTACCAGATCGCACTAATCTTCTCATTAATCTGGTGTATTGATCAGACAAATAATAAAATCGTTGAGCACTTGACATTTCTATCATAATATGTACTCTGTATACGCTATACCAAACGGTTTTTTTATTTGCCTAGGACTTACCGAATTATTTTTTAGCTTTTAGTAAAATAAAATCGTTTACTATAAAAAATACATAATTTATTGTTTATTTTAACATCCTATGGAATTTATTTTACGCTCTACATTAATACTAAATACGGCCAAGCATACAAAAATATACTTTTTACAAAGCTTTTGATCAGGTCTGGCATGCCGCACTTCTTAATAAACTTCCCTTCTATGGTCTTTCAACTAATCTCTGTACTTGGCTCTCTAGTTATCTATCTGATCGACGTATATCAGTTATTGTGGACGGCCATTCTTCAAGCTTTCACCAAGTAAATGCTGGAGTCCCTCAGGGCTCAGTTCTGGCACCAACATTGTTTCTTCTTCATATCAACGACCTTCTCTCGTCCACGACTAATTCCATTTATAGTTTCGCCGACGATAGTACCCTTCACTCCAGTTTTCAGGTTCCTAAACCCATCACTAAACCTGACTTGGAAAACAAACGCAGAGCGATGCAGATATCTCTTTCGCAGGATCTTAATTTAATATTGGATTGGGGCGCCAAAAATCTCGTCCATTTTAATGCATCCAAAACAAAATCATGTTCCTTGTCGCGAAAAGAGTCATCAAATACTCATCCTCTACTTATGAGCGGCCAAGTTTTACAAAGCAGGGACACCTTCAATCTTGTGGGCGTCACATTTGAAAGTAACCTTAACTGGCATAAAGAAATTGTATCTATAGCCACGGCAGCTTCAAAAAAGCTTGGATTTCTCTTTCGAGCCAAAAGTATTTTTCCTCTTCTAATTTATACACTTTATATGTATGTGTCTGGGGCATGGCGTCCCCCACAACCCTAAACATTCTTGATTCTATTTAAAGAAGAGCTATTCGTCTTAATAATGATCCTTGAGGCTTTCTCTTGCCCATCGTCGGACTGTGGTGGATTTATCGCCTTTTTATAGGTACTTCCCTGGTTTTGTTATGAATAATTGTCCAATATATTTCCTATACTCACGGTTCCCAACAGAGAAACTCGTGATTCCGCGTGTATGCATCTCTATACGGTCCAACTGAACAGGCCCCGAATTTCCCACTTTGTTCGTTCTTTTATCCCTAGAGTCTCTAGAATGTGGAACCTGCTGCCCGCGGAAGTCTTTCCTTCCCCCAAATCTTCAAGTATTTAAGTCCCGTGTCATCAAGCTCCCTCTTACCTCGCTTAAGACACCCACGGTACGTTAGTCTTCGCGGTTGCCCAAAGATAAAAAAATACACATTATACATATTTTTCATATTTTGTTATAGAATCAATAACTTATGCCGGCCCTATATTTGCGTATTTATTTATATTTATAAATCCATAATATAAACCGTAGCCTGTTATTAGAATGCGTTAATGGGGCATTCGAAACCTATATAGTGCAGTACACAGATTTTTTTTTTTCATATTTATAAACGGTTTTACTTAGTTTGATCAGTTTATTTGTTATTTATTTATTTATTTGTTTTGGTCAAATTTAGTAATTTAAATTTAATCTCTTTCTTTACGACAGATCAATTTAAAACATCTTAATCTTGATGCAATACAATATAATACATTCTTTATGATTGAAAATCAAAGATGGCCGCAGTTACAAAATGGCAGATTACATATTACTTCACAACAACCTCCATATGGGTACCATATGAAAAGATTTGATTGGTGCAATAGAGCTCACTATAAAAAAATGAAATTTAAAATGGTTGCCGCCACAAAGAGGCGGATTACATAATTTTTTTCAACAACTTCCTTAACCTTTGACTGGTGACATGGTTTTTTACAACGTTACTGGGGACATGGGGAATTACAGGCCTTCACATTTGTGGTCGCATTTTGTAGAATTATGTTAGGAGCACTGACTTTTATCTTCTTATATAATAACTACATATATTTACCTATAATTGAAACAATCGAGGTATAAGAAATTATTTATTTTTCTGTTAGGAACTCTTAACCAACATTTAAACCATCAAAAACCTAACATATTTACTTCTTCTACATTTTTGTGGAAAACATAACAAAAGATAAACTTCTAACTCAAATTATACTTTTTTATACGTAAATTAAACAAAATAAAACAATAAAACCAAGTTTTTTCCTTCGTAGCTTGAAAATTAAAAAAATGACGTTGGGCCTGAGAGGCCGCGACAATACTTTGCGTGGACCATACCATAGAGTAAGGAAATTATAAGAGTTATCATGGAATAGCCGATTTAAGGACAGGTCATGCAAAAACTCCCAATATAATTTTATTCGTTTCTCGTTGAAATACCGCCAGTTAGTCATTTCCAGTAAGCTTACGTGTCTCTCCACCGCTGATGTTACACGAGGCGAGGCTTCGACCGACGCATTTAAAGTGTAAACTGGCAAAAATGACAAGCCTGCCGCCAAGCTTGCCGCCAAGCCTGCCGCAAAAGCGGTACGAAAATTTTAGCATGCCATGGTTTCTCTTATCCGTAGGTATGTTACTTTATGACCATACTTACCTATTTCGCTGCGGCCGACACAACTATCCCCCTTTACGGCGCGCGGCGTGTGCGCAACTAAATTCAAAGGTACTGAGGCGCACAAAGCGGAGCGCGCAGGGGTTAAATCACGTTTCTCTTTATTTGCTCGGCCTCTAAGGCCCCACGTCACCAGTTAAAGGTTAATATGGGTCAAGTTTAGTTTATATTTATAGGGTTGCGACATATCCTCAACTTTTAGGCGGTTCGAGGTCGGGGACGCAAGGAAGGGCACTTCTCGGAGAAAAGTTGGCAAGACTGGGTAAAATCAAAGCTGAATATCAATCCAGTGGCGTCTAGAATTTGCGCATTTCATTTTGCATTGTTTTGGAAGTGATATTTGTTGAAAGATGTAATTCCAAATGTTTTTTATTTAAATTAAAATAATTTACAACTTAATAATAATTAAAAACTGTTGTATAAACGGTTGTTCTATTAATACAATAAACTGTATATCTCCGGCACTGAACAACATGGCCGAAAAATGGGAGATGTGACGTCATAATACGTCAAAGCAATATGGCCGAATATCGTGACCTTATATAGACCGACTTTGAATATGGATATCAAATGAAAGGGCTTGATTAGTAGAATGGAGCTTACTATAAAAAAAATAAAACAGTTTAGACAGTGTAGGTAAAATTAATCTAAATAAAGAACTTCTTTAATTTAGAATTGGTGCATTATAGTAGCAATTGAGGCTTAAATATAATTTTTTGCTTCTCTCAAATTAATTTTCTGTTTTATTTTCAAAATTGGGAACTAAAGTATTTTTTTTAATTTGGGCATTTTTAATTAATTAAGCCATTTACATTAAAACTGCTTTAAAAAAAAAATACACATAGGTACCTTTCACATTGCTGTGCGTCTACTATTTATGTTTAAAACTATCAAGACAATTATTTCAACGAATAGTTGTAGTTATAATCTTTTGCCTACATGTGCCAATAGATAGTTTTTGCATTCTAGCAAAACATTTTGAAGGTTTAAAAGTAAAACAATAATCATTGGAACGGGCTTGCAATAATGTTTTTTTTTTTTGTGAAGTATACATAGTGTTTCGTAACTACGTTACGACCCTTTAAAGAGTAGTTTATTATGTCGTTTTATTTTAAAAAGTCTATGAACATATGCAGTGCCGGATCAAGGTTAGGGTTGCCAGATGTCCGGTTTTCGATCGGACAGTCCGGATTTTTGATGTCTGTGCGGTCGGAAAAATTTTAGCAAACCGGACAACCGAATATCCGGTTTTTTGAAGGACTTAAACAGAAAATCACTATGTTTATATCGAATAGTTGAAGCTAGCTTAAGTTAAAGCTGCTTTGAAAAAGCGATATAAACTCGCTTGAAAGTGACTTGAATCGTTCAAGTCTAGCCTGAAAATATGTAGGGTTGACTTCACTGAAGCCGATTAGAAAGACGATATAAACGATTCAAGCGGGCTTAATAACTGCCTAACTTCAGATGAATGCTTCCTCGAACGTCATCAGTGTCAATTTTATATATGATTTTGACATTTTTATGAAAAATATGACTTGGAAAACAGGTGAAAAAACTTTAAAACACGCTCACACCAACAACAGCACACAAAACGGGACGAATTAAAAAGTGAGGTTTGTTTTTCATTTGATGTCTACTGTGAAGTTAGATGTAAAACTGCCGAATCCGTACGACGATGGCCTGAAATGTGCTTGACCTCGATTTTCAATCGACTTTCAAGCCACCGAAATAAACACATAGACTTGGTAATCGCTTCAAAGCCGCTTTGTTTTCAAGCCAGCTTTAACTATTCGATATAAACGTAGTAAATGCCATAATTAAATATATATATATATATATATATATATATATATATATATATATATATATATATATATATACCGCTGGACAACGAAACTTGTCTAATAAGTTGACGCTGGTTTCCTATGCTATTCAGCACGACTCGATACAGCCTCACTGAGGAGTCCTGTAAGGCAGGCGAAACCGGTCTGGGGAGAGAGTCGTGGTGAATAGCATAGAAAAGCAGGACGTTTTCTTTTAACTGTCTTTAAAGGGAGTAAAATATTTTGTATTATACACCAAGACAGTAGGGAATTTTTCCTTTTTGCTTTAACATACATAGCCACCCCGGTACAATTGATGCTCGTACTTACTGAATGCGATTTCAGTAGGGCATCAACGGCAGGATTTAATATCCTACCGCTGGACAACGAAACTTGTCTAATAAGTTGACGCTGGTTTCCTATGCTATTCACCACGACTCGATACAGCCTCACTGAGGAGTCCTGTAAGGCAGGCGAAACCGGTCTGGGGAGAGAGTCGTGGTGAATAGCATAGAAAAGCAGGACGTTTTATTTTAACTGTCTTTAAAGGGAGTAAAATATTTTGTATTATACACCAAGACAGTAGGGAATTTTTCCTTTTGCTTTAATATATATATATATATATATATATATATATATATATATATATATATATATATATATATATATATATATATATATATATATATATATAGGTTTTTTCTGTTAATAATTAAAACTACTTCATTACATAGCTAACATCTGACGTTTCGCCCAGCGTATTGGGCTTTTTCAAAAATATATATTGCGTTCAGGCAACAACCTACAAACAATTACAAAAATTACTATTTTTTTATCACAAATTAAAATAATACATAACAACACATTTAAAAAAACTTTATATACCACTAATTTTACAGAAACGTACCTCGAAAAAGATTGTTATAGGCTTACATCTTATTTTGATTTAATAAAAATAAAAGAGTATCTGTTGTAGGATTTTTTTTATTTAAGGAAGCAAGAAGGTTTTTATTTTTATTTTATCCTTTTATCATTAAAATAAAAGAAATTGTTTTTCTGCTTTGCTTGGGTTAAATTTATTTACTATATTATAATACAGATGGAAAAATATTGTTGAAATATTATACAGTTTGTCGTAGTATCTAATTTATTAAAAACAGCTTTGATCCAGGTTAAAACTACGACAAACTGTATAATATTTCAACAATATTTTTCCGTCTGTATTATAATATAGTAAATAAATTCAACCTAAGTAAAGCAGAAAAACAATTTCTTTTTATTAACACGCTTTTATTAACTTGGGTTGTAACTATCTATCTATCAATCTATCCATCTGGCTGCCTATGTAACGGAATCTTTGAGCCTAATTTTAACCAACTTCCAGCTATTCGATTTCTTTGAAACTTTGCACACGTATTAAGGACCCATGACAATGCAATAATCTGCAAACAGTATCCCGTTATCCTGCTTTGGAAAAAAAAAATTATATTATTATAACCACTGCTTGATACAACCAAGTGTCATCTGTCACCTGTACGTCCCAGTGGTACCAACCACCGGCCATTTCAAGAGTTCGATCTGAATCGATTTTACTCAAATTTTATATTAGGTTATTTTCAGAAAGTCTATCTGAAAAACTTTGCTATTCTTGACAAAGAAAAATAATTAATAGTTTAAAAAACTAAAGAAACACGCTTTTATATGCAACCGAACTAAAAATTAGAAAAATTTAAAAACAGTATCCCGTTAAGTTCCAGCATTTTCTAGGAAAATAGGAAAAGTGAAAAATCGTACGTTCTGGCGGATGCGCCAGATTAGACAATTGAATAATCGAACTTGACAACATTTGCCGACGGGTTGGGGACCATGGGCTCAATTCTGCTAAATTGAACTCATTCGTTCGCTGAACGTATTCGTTCCGGGAGCGTATAACCTTCATCTGTTTTTTTTAACACGCTTTTTTAACGAACGAATAACCTTCACTTGTTTTTTAAAACAGGCGGTCATAAAACAGAAATCTGTATTACCAACTGACATCTGACAAAATTCACAGTCATAACATAACCTAAAATTCCTTTAATGTGAAATTAAAAGTTGAAAAAATCAGTTAACTAAGCTATTAAAAACAAAGTATACACTTTAATTGAAATACAAGAAGCAAATAAAAGTAACTAACAAGTTATTGCATATAACTTTTATACCATCTTCCATTTATACTTTCTAAAAGAAGGCCTTTATTGAGTGTTACGTACCTACTTGTACCGAATGTTAGATTAGGACAAAGACTGGAAATGGAGATTAGCAAACTACATTAAAATATCACTTAAGGTAAGTAAACTAAAGTAAACTCATATTTAGAAAAAAACATTTATGGTAAATTTCTTTTTAGTTTAAAAAGGTAATATTTTAAAAAATATTTGTCTTATTTATGCAAATTGGGTAATTGTTTCGAAAGTTGGAGCAACCCCCATTTTGACCAAATTTGATATACAGGGGCACAGAACTAATAAAAAGGGGCTGGTTATTTTCCACCAAGTGTCATCTGTCACCTGTACGTCCCAGTGGTACCAACCACCGGTCATTTCAAGAGTTCGATCTGAATTGATTTTACTCAAATTTTATATTAGGGTATTTTCAGAAAGTAAATCTGAAAAAATTTGCTAATCTTGACAAAATGGCGAAAAAATTTTTTAGTGAATAAACTGGAGCATTTATTTTTAAAAAATTAATTGATATAACGAACTAAAAAATGAAAAATAATTATTAGTTTAAAAAAACTAAAAATACACGCTTTTATATGCAACCGAACTAAAAATTAAAAAATAATTTTTCATTAAAAAAATATTTTCACTTCATAGTAAAAAGCGTGGGGTGCTTAATATATTAAATGTTATAATTATTATATTTGCCAATATCTATGATGGAAAAGTTATGAAAAAATAGTAAAATGCACCCCACGCTTTTTACTATGAAGTGAAAATATTTTTTTAATGAAAAATTATTTTTTAATTTTTAGTTCGGTTGCATATAAAAGCGTGTTTTTTAGTTTTTTTAAACTATTAATTATTTTAATGATAAAAGGATAAAATAAAAATAAAAACCGTCTTGCTTCCTTAAATAAATAAAAATCCTACGACAGATACTCTTTTATTTTTATTAAATCAAAATAAGATGTGAGCCTATAACAATCTTTTTTGAGGTACGGTACGTTTCTGTAAAATTAGTGGTATATAAAGTTTTTTTTTAAATGTGTTGTTATGTATTATTTTAATTTGTGATAAAAAAATAGTAATTTTTGTAATTGTTTGTAGGTTGTTGCCTGAACGCAATATATATTTTTGAAAAAGTCCACTACGCTGGGCCAAACGTCAGATGTTAGCTATGTAATGAAGTAGTTTTAATTAATAACAGAAAAACCTATACCCAAGAAAAATAAATAAATAATTATTGGTTTATGGTTTAAGAAAGATAAATATATATATATATTATATACAACACAAAAAATAATATATGTAGATATATTATTTTTTGTCTATTTAACGACCATTATCAAAAAGTTAAGACCGTTCGAACAAGTCTGCTTTAAGTGTAAAACGTCCCGTATTCGGACGGCCTTAATGTCCGCCATTTTCATTTAAAATGTAAATTACAAAATTATAAATAAACCATTTAATCCATTTGTTATCGAGTGCAACTTAAAAGGTTAAAATTCTGTTTAAAATTATCATAGTTTGATTATAAAAAGACAATAATGACGATACAAAAACCTTTATTTTAAAAAAAGTATCACACAAATTAAATTACTTACAATTTTTATGTACAGGAACTAAAACTAAAGTAAAAGAAAACATAAAATATGGTAAAAGATAAAAAAAAACATCTTATAAGAAATATAAAATACGTATAATGAATAGGGTTGCCATAAATTCTATAGCCAATGTCAGGACACCTTAAATTCTAGTATTTTAGTGGGGGGAAGGCCGAAAGTATTCGAATATCGAATAGTTGAATATATGGGAGAAAAAAATCGAATACTCGGTACTTATGAATACACAGAATCGGTATTCGAATACTGAAAAAAAAATCGAATACCGATAATTAAAAATTAAAAAAAATAAAGAAAGGTCTTCACCTCCTATTTTTCTTATTTCTATTTCCTTTTAGTACTTGATAAAAAGTGTATATTTTTGATGAAACGCCCTGTATATTACATCGTCATTTCAAAGACCTTTTAAAAACTCTAGAGAATTACTACATTAAGTATATCTAACTTTATAAGTTTCGGAAATAATGGCCATATAAAACAGGTAATCAGGTACTACTTATTTAAAGTACCGTCTTTTTGTAGTAGGTGAACATATTGACTTTATATTTTAGGGTGATAAAGTACTCATCAAGAACTTTAAAATTATGTATTACCTATCCCCCTCCTTTTTAAAAATTTTGGTATGGTGGCTCAGGCGGTTAAGGGGTCGAAGGTGCCCCGTTTATTATTTGGTAAAAACGTTCCTCAATAAATATAAATTGCGTCCCCGACCTCGAACCGCCTTAAAGATGAGGATATGTCGCAACCTTAAAAATATAAACTAACCTTGGTTACAACTACAGTTGTAGTCGAAACTGACGACAAAACGCCAATATTTTTGTAGTAAACTTTGACTGCAAAAAGTCGCCCATCTGAAAGCGGCATTAAAGAAAAAATCCTTATTTTGATTTTCAAACAACGTCTTTTAAATATTTGTACAGAGCCGTAGGCAGGGGAGGGCCAATTGCCCGAACATCCTTTTTGCGTACGGGTCTGTATTTGGATTTTATTTTGCTACACCCTTACAATTAAGGGCGTGCTGTTTACCAATATACACAATTTTTGACATAGGTATAGAAGGAACAGTTTAAAAATGTAAATTCGGTGCTCTTTGATAAGAAAAAAATCACAAAATAGTTTAAAGCAAATAAATCGGCATGCTTGTCTTTGCGGCCGCCTTTGCTATATTTCTTTTATGATATGCCGGTTGATGCACCTGGTCATCGCACTATGGGATAGAAATTATTTTTTTGGTCAAAATTCTGAAACTTACCAGTCTAACTTAAAATGAGGTGCTTTTTACTGGAAAAATATTATAAATTATTACAAATGCTTTTTGGAAACCTAAAACTTATTATATGTTATTATAAATTTACAACCCCTTAACATTATTATTTTTTATTGTACAAAATAAACTAACAAGTCAGATTGTTTGGTTAATTCGGTAGTATTCTAATCAGTAATCCGATGATTATTATCTCATATGATATACAGGGTACGACAATAGGTATGATTTTTTAAATTGAATACCCTGAATATTATATCACCACCAAAATCTTTTAAAATGCGTTAAAAAATACTACATTTGATCTTAGAAGCGTAATAGAGATACAACCCAACTTTTTTATTTTTTAACGTATAAAATAAATAAAAAAACTGTTTTGTTGGGTAGATTCTGTAGAATCCATATATGTCATCAGAATGCTTTTATCTTTTAGGATATACAGTGTAGGACAAAACATATTAAATTTTAAATTGGAAAACCTTGTAAATTATAAAAAATCTTGTATCTGTCCTTACACTCAGAAGTAGCAAAAAGTAGAAAGGCAATTGTAAGTACAAAAACTGATAAAGAAAAAGGTAAAAAAATCTTTGACAAAAGTAGCGAGACTGCATCGGAAACACAACAATAGCTCTTATTATTTAAACTCTTTTACTTTTTTAGTAAACAAGGCTAATAATAAACTAAGTAGATTAAATGTTGTATATTTATGTTTACTTAAAATACATTTTCAAGTTTCTTATTACCCCAATAGAAGTTGTCATATCCTTTTATAAATTTGCGTACATGTAGTTTGAAGTATCTACTTTGAAATACACAGCATGACCCATTAAAATTTCAAAGTTGCTTTTGGCCAAAATTATGGATTTCTATCCCATAGTGTATCGGCGCGTCGCTGTAAAGGATAGCGGCGCCTTTGTATAGAATAGTCCGATTGCAGACGGCCTTTTTTATGTTTTTTGTATTATTTTCAAAGGGTACCGAATTTGCGCTTTTAAAATGTTCTTACTATATATCAAAGTTACTAATGACAGCCCATTTTTGAATCACGCCGTATACCTGCCAGTCAAAATTACCGAAATATTATATTATTTTACAGTATGTTCTCCCTCGTTCCCAACTTTAACCCTTCTCAATCAAACTAATTTGAGCAAACTTATTTGTCTTTTTTTATAAATTAATAATCATTACTACACAATTTGTGGTTAGGTAGCAACTAAACTTTATTCGTGTAAGTACTGGGATAATTAAGTTCCATCTGAATTTCTTGATCTTCCTTTTCTCTCTTCAAAAACTTTTCAATCACTTGCATCACAGGTTTTGTTACTAATTCGTCAGAGTTTCTTCCGAAGAAGAAATCGTTGTGGTTGAAATTGAGTTTTTCTACTCCATATATTCCTGCTCTTATTGATTGAGGAAGTTGTTTGTAAAGGTATAAAGCATCCTAAAAATATTATAAATATTTTTTTACAAAGCTTTTTTATAATTTTTTTTATCTGTGTAAAAGCTCACTGCCTTACTACCAATATAGTGGGAGTAGGATTATTAAATAAGTATAGATGGGTCCACATTTAATTTATTCTGAAAGCAATACCGCAGAGCAGAGTTTCTTTATGAGAAGGGGTTTAGACATAAGCACGACCGGGGATAGCTTTTGTCAGGCACGTGAGGGTGTGAGAATTACGATTTCGGTTGGCAGTTCTGTTCAAAGTTGGTAGCATTATCAGCTGATAACAGAGTCGTGCCTTGTCGAAGATTTGATTGGTAAAAACTGTAGAAATTTGCCATTTTCATTTTGGTTGTATATTTTGCAAGGATTTCCAGTTGTTAATGTTTTTGGTTAGTTTAGAGACTTCACATATTATTGGTTCGGACTCGTTTTATTTTAGAGATTTTGATAGTGTTTAGTCGAATAGTTTTCAGTCATTCGTGTTTTTATATACTTATGATACAGATGAGTGTCTGCTAATTAATGGTACACAGAAAAACCACGGATTTCTTATGCGAAAATACCAATTTAGGATTTAAACAAACATACCTATATCCAAAAGTTAATGATAAGGAAGATACGGGGTGTTAAAGGGATATAAATATTTCTTATTCATGCATTTTGATAATTTCTGATATGTTTTAAATATTTTAATAAAACTCGGTATCCAGGAGTTTTTAGCTATCAGCAATTTATATCTGAGCAGTTGTAATTATAGCTAATACAATGTTATTGAAGGCACATACTTTCGGGTGCACCGAACAACTAAAACGTTTGTCAAGACCGATTCTTACTAAGTATACCCTTTTTGTGCAAAAAGCATAGAAAAGCTTACTAGTTTACATACATACAGAGTAGTAACAAAAAATTGGGTAGTTTTAGAGAATTTTAAATAGTGTACCATCGCCCTCTAGTCTACACACAAAAATTAATATTCGATCTGGAAAGCTAATGTTTAAAAACCCTAGATACCGTTTTATTAGGAATTTAAAAAGGGCGAACAATTATAGAAATAAATTTACTTTTTTTTTTACTATGACACCCCCGTATCTTCCTTATTATAAACTTTTGGATATTAGGTATGTTTGGTTAAATCTTAATCTTAATATTTTGGCATACGGAATCTGTGGTTTTTCTGTGTACCATTCATTAGCGGATACCCTGTATACAAAGTTTTTAAAACGGTTTTTGACTTACGGAACCATGGAAAATGTTTTGCTCTGTCAGGTACATCATCGTCCTGTCGTCGCTTTGATAATTTTTAATTTTTAACATTTAAATACATTTATGTTTTTGTTTTAAGTTATGCCTATTAAAATAATTCAATAAATTTTGTGTACAACATACAGTTCTTTTTTGTTTTCTTCTTAATTCTACGCCATTGATCTGCCTAAAATCAAACATGGCCGAAAATGGCCCGACTTGACGTCACAACCGCGCTAGCCAATATGGCGAATGTCGTGACCTTATCTGATCAATCGACTTTGCCGCAGAGTACACAAAAAATGATAAAGTAAACAAACCTTTTCGAATGCACATAGCCTCGGACAGAGCCTGATTACATAATTTTAGATAAATAATTTAAAAAAAAACGTTGCCAAAACACGTATCACCTACTTAAAAACATTCTCTTATTTCGCCTCTGTCCTACTATAATACCGGTGGCACATGGCGTGATACTAGAAACTCGTCGGGTTAAATATTTTTGCTGCAATAAATCTATTGTTCACAAAAGAGTTTCTTTACTTTATCATTTTTTGTGTACTTGGCGGCATCGCTTTTAGAATGAATTATATGTGGACCCATCTTTAACCTATCTTTTTCCCGGCATTATTTGCGTTGTCTAAGAACTAAAATATACAATTTTTAAATGTCACAGCACCTTTAAGACAAATTTTTATGAAACTCAAGATGACTTTAATGTTAGTTCTACCACCAACAATAAGATAAAATATATAGTATATAGGAGAGGTGCCTGCATTCGACAACCCTCCCCCTCTGAAGCCACTGGCGTATATAATATTTTCAAATTCCTATATCTAAAAATTGGGACATGGGTCCTACACCAAAATATACCAGATGCCTAGTGGCCTTAAAAAGAACACTTTGGTGAAGATAATATTTATTTAAAATTTGCGAAAAAAGGGTGTTTTTTTTGGATTACCTCTTCCCCCAAAATCCAAGTTTTTAAAGAGAATCCTCTGTATTTTATTCTTAGATTTAATTAAATTTTGTCGACAAATTCCAAACTTTCCCAAAATATCTACCTTTTTCTGATAATTAATTTAAGGCATCTGAAAATTTTGGCATAAAAAATTGTGATGTGCAAAAATTTTAACTGGCCATTTTAAAAAATATAGATAATTTTTCAAAATCTAGAATTTGTCAATAAAATTTGATTAAGTATTCGAAAAAATACAAAAAGGCGATTAGCTTTAAAAACTTGGAATTTTTTGAAGGGGGAGGGGGAGGTTATCTAAAAAGTAAACTTCTTTTCGCAATTTTTTCCCACAGTGTTTCTTTTAAGGCAACTAGCATCTGGTATAATTTTGGTGTGGGGCCCATGTCCTAGCTTAATTTTCACCTACTTCCAGCGATTCGATTTCTTTGAAACTTTGCACACGTATCAAGGACCCATGACAATGCAATAATCTGCAAACAGTATCCCCTTATCCTGATTAGGATCGCCAGGATAAATAAATTCCTTTATAGATTTTTTGTAGGAGAGTAACAGAGAAAGAGCTAGTGCGCGATCTGCGCATGCGTGCAGTTTCAGACGTACTCTCAGCATAAGGCTGACAGAAACTTGTTCGGAGTAGTTGCGTTCTGAAACCCCATGCAACAGTAAAGCTTTAAATGAAATGATTAGATTACGAAATAGTTCGTGAAACATTTCAATATCACATGTCCGCAGAAAACTAATTGATATATCGAACTAAAAACTGAAAAATAAATAATAATTTTAAAACCAAAACACGCTTTTATATGCAACCGAACTAAAAATTAGAAAATAATTTTTCATTACAAAGAGTTTGTATTACAGTAATAAAAGGTAAAAAATGAATCATAATTGATCTAAAATAGAATTATAATAAAATTTAAGATAATAACAGAATAATTCACTTTAGAATAAAAGCGTGGGGTGCTTAATATATTAAATGTTATAATTATTTCATTTGTAAATATCTATGAGGGAAAAGTTATGAAAAAATAGTAAAATGCACCCCACGCTTTTTACTCTGAAGTGAATTATTCTGTTATTATCTTAAATTTTATTATAATTCTATTTTGAGGTATATAATTATGATTCATTGTTTGACCTTTTATTATTGTAATACAAACTCGTTGTAATGAAAATTATTTTCTAATTTTTAGTTCGGTTGCATATAAAAGCGTGTTTTTTAGTTTTTTTAAACTATTATTGATTAGATATAACTATAATGAAACTATCATCTACGCCAGTGTCTAGAGATGTCTATGTGTACACCTACCGTTTTGGTTGTGGCCCAATCACTTCGAGCATATATTATAAATATAGGAACTTTAATTTTCTTAATGTCATATTCAGGTGGTTCTTTACTTCCATATAAATAGTAATTTTTTCCAGGCCCGTAATCGTACTTTCTAAAATTGCCTCTTGTGGATTCTCTGAGAAAAGTTAGAGTTTTTAGGGAGGTACCACCTGGAAGCTGATTAAAGTAAACTGGAATTGTTTCCTAAAAAATAAGACGTTTTTCTTAACTAAGTACGACTACAAACACATAAATAACATCAGTAATGTAGGGTAGTATAAGAAATTATTTAATCATTTACAGACTACTGTAACAAGTAAAAATAAAACAATCTCAGTCCTATACTCATCATTTCAGCTCAAAAGGTACATTTAAATTTATGTTTGTTGAACAGTAACAGGTAAAGATTAGACAAAGAATGCCTGCATTTAAACATTTCGGATAGAGTGAGTCATCGGGCATGCTTTGTTGTTACTTTAGACCGTCTCCTTTTCACGCAGTGGGAAACATTTCGCATACCCAGAACGTTTTAAAGGAGTACGCCATGTTTGTTTTACTTACTGGTGCAATTTCAGTATATGGTCCTATAAACATGTTTACTAAAGCTGCACATCCTAACATTAAAACTGGAGAGGCCATACAAGTAGGTCCAGTCAGTCGTCTGGAATGGCCTCGAGAAAATATCTGGACAACGTTAAGGGCTCCTGTTACATCCTAAAAAAGAAGAATTTTAATATACTAGTTTGCTTCGTTGGTCAGATTTTAATTAGAGAGATATGGGTACTTTGGTTACCGCCTACGTTCGTTATTTACGTAAGGCGCTATTTAAATACCGCATACGATATTTAGTGTTTGTTTTTAGAGATATGGAAGACGCCGTATTACGAACGGTTAATTACATCAGTCTGCGAATTTACAAAATTAAAAAGCAAATGATCCTTTAATGTGCGAATACTAAAGTTTTTCCCATTATTTCAAACACATTTTACTGTAAATTTTCCCACTTTTCCAGATGAATTTTGACTAAGACATTCTTTCAGAAAGCCAGGTCATTCTCGGCCGACAATCTTAACCTTTTCGTTTCTTTTCCACCTGCAACATTTATCCGAAAAAATAAAAGCAAGACTTTATCAAAGATTAGTAGTTTAACTTTACTCTGTGGCTCTATTACAAAAATATTTGTAGAAATCGTCGAAATAAATAATATAACCTTAAAAATAAACAAAGAAAAATATTGTGCGCATGGCAATTCTGTTCGCTATTTTAAATAGCACGCGGCGTTATCAGCCCGCAAATTACTCCATGCGGTATCGTTATTACCACCAGCGACGGTAAAAATCGAATCGCGCATAACTTAACTGTCATAATAGTGCTTACGTTAATACCGCATGACGTTACAGTACCACCCATATCTCTCTGTTGTCCGATGAAACGAGTTACAAGTTTTTGAAAAGTAAACATTTTTTGTACAAAAAATTCAAAATGCCAAACCTAATAAAAAGATAATAAGTATAGGTTAGATGCCACGTAAAATCAAACTTTGTCAGCAAGCCTCGTGAGAAAGTTATACGGCTGCGCGCTCAAGTTATTCGCGAGAAGCAGTGCATGCGGCTAGAAGCCACGAGAGTGACGTCTACATTTGCACACGCATGTGTATGTGTTTTCGCTCAACGTATGTGTGTGTGCAGATCTGTACGCGGCTTAACGCTACCTGTATGTATATGACCAGACCTAAGATTTTCTGCACTAAGCCCAACGCGGAGGACTGCCGGCGCTCAGGTACCTAAAATTGCCAATCGGCAGACATGGTCACATACATTTAAAATTTACCAAAAATCGGCACCTGTCTTACCTGTCTAATGTTTTTCGTTAATAAAATTTTGTCCACAGGATGGCAAATGTGCTTTATACCAAACTGTTACAAGACCCGTCGAAATTCAATGCGTTAAATCTACTCGTAGTTTGATCAAATTTAACCAACAAGAACTTGGTTAAATCAAAACTTTGAAACCGCCAACATATATTATAACTCTCGTTTTATCTACTTACCAATGCAGGATAAAACAATGGAAAGAAACATCCTATAAGGACTTCTCATATGGGTCATCTTATAAGCTGGTCCTAAAAATATAAACAAAGCCACCAAATTTTTGGCAAAGTCTGACTTTCCGATGCGAACATCATCGCAGCTGTAGAAGCCAAAGAATGTCCTATGTAGATGATTTTTTTCTTTGGAGACTGAGTGGTATCGGACTAGTTGTAGCATTGCTGATACGTCATATCTAGCAATCTCGTCAACACTAAAAAAAAAAATGATATTGGTTTTGATTATCTTAATAAAACTATTTCAATACTAAAAATATTTGTTAGCATAACAAGCTATTCAAGAGGGTGAGAAGTTTACTACGAATATTCATCCTGCCATAAGGAAGCGGCGCTTTAACCCAGCCTGTCAATTTTGAGATGTTTCGGGTGTCGGACTGGGCGAATGCGTCATTTTTTTCAGACAAGTTTACCACAATGTTTTAGATGCAAATATTTTTAAACATTGTGCCAAAATGCTTGGGGTAACAGACACAAAACCAGAAGATACAAAATTGACATGTTCCGGGTATTCGAAACACTTTTAGGATAAGAAAATTGAAAATTCGCAGTAGAATTTAAAGCCACTTATTTTCTGGACACCATGTATACAAGCTTCACTGCTTGAAATATGCAAAAAATGATTTATTACTAGTAGTTGTAAAGACGCTTTCTATAAAGTTTTCCTTACTGTTGGTATTTGTTTCAACCAAACCCTTTAATAAACTATCTAAATAAAAAACTACATACTTTATAATGGTATACTCTTAATTAGTTAATAACGCTCTTTATAAGAACACGTTCGCGGCGATATCAATCTCATAATTACTCTTGTGTCTTATGTCTAATACTACGTTCTTATATTCACGTAAGACTATGGCAAAGTAATCCAAAAACAAGGTGGTGAGGTGAGTTTTTACTTAACATCAGAGACAACAATGAGACGAGTAACTGGTCCTAACAATGTGTCCATTGTATTTATCTCTTTATGGTTTAACGCAAGTTCCAATAAATATGTCTTTGTCTTTCATCATGGCAGGCTATCGTAGATGGAGCAATCATCGCTTTGCCCTGGTTGCCAAGTTGTTTACAATTTCTGCATGTAAACTTTAATGTCCTTTTTGGCTCACATCTAATTAAGAGAAAGAAAATATACCATAAATCGAATATTTTTAACTTGTACAAACGTTGCCGCAGGCAGTCACGCCGAAATGTTATTCGATATTTGTGTTTGATATTTTTCAATGGCCGATTTGTTTGTACAGTTTGTTTACATTTTCTGTGATTTATTGTGTGTTTCTGTGGTTTTTTTAATCTTTAATTGGACTTTGAATATTGACTTGTATTAGTGATCACAGTGTATATATTAAATTTGTGCTTTGCAACAGATAATTTAAGGTAATATTGACATAGTTATCTGTAAGAAAAAAATCTTTATAAAAACCAAATAAATGACATTTTTAATTAGGTGTGTGTAATTATTGAACTAAACCCCAATATTTTATATTAATAGGAAACAAAAACAAGTACCTAACATTAAGGGCAAAAATAGCACAGCTATATAATTTAAATTTGGCGGACAAACGATAAAGTCGACTCACGCGCCATCTGCGTTTACCTTCCTTGAAGACCGACAAGGAAGGCCCAGCAGCTATCTCTCTCTCGGATAATTTATTTACATTTAGTTGCTCCTTTTTTTATTAACCCGGGGTTTGTAACTATCTATCTATGTAACGGAATCTTTTGAGCCTAATTTTACCAACTTCCCAGCGATTCAATTTCTTTGAAACTTTGCACGCCTATCAAGGACCGATGACAATGCAATAATTTAAAACAGTATTCCGTTAGGTTCCAGCATTTTTCCAGGAAAACCGGAAAAGTGAAAAAAATCGTACGTTCTGGCGGAGGCGCCAGATTAGACATTTGAATAATCGAACTTGACAATATTTGGCCGAACGGGTTGGGGACCGGGATAAGGTTGCAACACCTTAGTTAAACAAGCGTGCGTCCACCCATAGGACACAACCCCTCGGCAAACGACAGGAAGTTGGTAAAAATTAGGCTCAAAGATTCCGTTACATAGATGAGATGGTTACAACCCAAGTTAATAAAAGCGTGTTAAAAAGAAATTTCAGGAAATGATATGTATTCAAAAGCGTAAGCACACGGTAAACGCAAAAACGGACACAAAAAATCTTAAGCAAATTATACTACAATCTGCTCAGTTGATTTCTAGCACATTACGTAACCATTTATTACAAAAATCAAATAATAGTTTAAAAAACTAAAAAAACACGCTTTTATATGCAACCGAACTAAAAATTAGAAAATAATTTTTCATTACCAAGAGTTTGTCACTTCAGAGTAAAAAGCGTGGGGTGCATTTTACTATTTTTTCATAACTTTTCCATCATAGATATTGGCAAATATAATAATTATAACATTTAATATATTAAGCACCCTACGCTTTTATTCTGAAGTGACAAACTCTTTGTAATGAAAAATTATTTTCTCAGATCAATGTCACATCATTCTTAAATAATGAACTACTTAAATCAAGAAAAAATCACTATTATAAAATGGTTTTACCGGGGAAATAGTTATCGAAGAGTAGCGGACATGTTTGCAGCTTATTTTCCCAATAGGCCAATACCAAGTAAATCTACAATAGAACGGACGATAAAAAATTTAAACTACAGTACAGGCACAGTAATAAATAATTGCACATAACATGGGGACATTTAAAAACAAAGCTACCAATAAAAAATATGAAAATTTAGTCCAGCTGAGATGCTATTTCCGCTGAATGTGCCAGAATATCGATGTACCAAACTGGCCAACGTAAGAAGTCAGTTTATAATCGTTTGGGTTATTGTCTGGCAGTTAATGGAGGAATATTTGAGCATTTGGATTAAATCCTGATATTTTCGTCATAAATTGATTTCTAAATGTAGACAAATTTGTTTTATTGTCGTGCGTAACTGTGGGAGTGCATGTGTTGGAATTAGCTGTAAACCAAAAATGAAATGCGAGGATTCTTTTTTGAACTTCCGCGGTATGTAAAATTGTTCAGTTTTGGCAATGACATTGTAAATCAATGATCTAAATTGTCACTGATAAATCGCTCGATAGTGGTGTTTTTATTGTTGATTTCTAGTAGTACAGGGTGCATAATGAGATACTACGTTGCAGAAGTATTTTAAGCAGTTTACTCTTTACTGGTTGGTTGAAAAATGCTCAAATTTTCATTTTGGGTGGAACCTACTGTGCTCTTTAATAAATCCCAATAAGCATTTTTTTCTAAAATAATGAGGGGAGCCAATGTTTGGACTACTTCAAAATTTACAATTTCCACTTAGGGTGTTCAGCCGTGACATAAGTCGTCACCCATTAGGTGATTGTTGGGGTTTTTTAAGAACACGGGTAAAATTATATTGTGAACACCTAGTATATAAAAATATACATTTTGAGAATTTTAAAATGAGTATACATTTTAATTAGGTTACCTAACATTGGGATTTTTGTTTATACAAAACAAGTCGTGATATGTGAAAATTATATTAAAATTAAACAATTTGCTAGACCATATATAAACAATAACGATGTTAACCGATGTTGAACTAAAAACAAAGACCTACTAATTCTATATTTAGACCCAACACAATTTGGGGGAAAGGGGAAATAGTAGAAGTAGTAGAGAGTAGAAGTGAAGTCAAGAAAAAAGTTAAAGGTCTAGTTAAGGCCTCAGTACGGGCTACCCCTAGTGGGGGGTATGCCCGTACTAAATTCAGTTAGTTAAATAGCCCCTGTAACCTCGTCACTCCTAGGGAAAAATAAGAATCAGTCCTTATTTGGTGGGTAAAAACGCACGAGTTGTAACCCCTTACCCATGACTCGCAGGTGTGAATCGTCAAAAGTCAAAGAATTTGTACCGGGGTAAAAACCCTGGGTTAAAACCACTAGGTGGGAATGAGCTATTAAAAAAAAATAAACAGAAAATGTATGAAAAAGTACGTTGAACGTATGAAGAATAGTATATGAAAGGGGGCATCCACAAATTATGCAAGACATTAAGGGGGTGGAATAGAGTTGAATCTTACCAAATCTCACCGGGGAGGGGGAGTCTGTGCAAATATCACGTAATTTTACTTTTACAGGAAAAATTTCATGCGATTTGGCCAGGTCCCACTTTTTGGGTCAAAGACTTTTTTAATCTTAAAAATTCTTTCGACGACAAAATCAAAATTTCAGTTTAAAAAAATGGTGCTTTTTTACATATAGACGGGGATGGTGGCTTAAACGAAATCTCACCAGATCTTACCAGGAAAAGAGAAGGGGGTCGAAAAATGAAAAACACCTCACATAGTTTATGAACGTCCCCAAAGCAGATTTAAGAAAGTTTGTTTTATTAGATAAATATCTTTTTTGCTCTTCAAATTTTTCTTTCTTGGTCCTCAAAATAATTTTTAAAATTTTTTGCATCCCTTCTGAAAGTCATCCTGCCGGCGCCCATGTTTCACTGTGCAATTTTTTTAAAATCTGATCATACCGGGTGTTGCTCCGTCGAGCGGGACATAGGGAATCCCATGTAAATTTTGAAGTAGTCAAATATTAGCTTCCCTAATTATTTTAGAAAAAAATGCTATTAGGATTTATTGAAGAGCACAATAAGTTCCACCCAAAATAAAAATTTGAGCATTTTTTAACCAACCAATAAAGAGTAAACTGCTTAAATATTTCTGCAAAGTAGTATCTCATTATGCACCCTGTACTCTGGACATCAATACTAAAAACACCATATCGATTTATCAGTGACAATTTAGATCATTTATTTATAATGTCATTGCCAAAACTGAACAATTTTATATGGGAAATGACCAAAAAATCCTCGCATTTCATTTTAGTTTACAGCTAATTCCTGTCAACACATGCGCTCGTAGTTACGCAAGGCAATAAAACAAATTTGTCTACATTTAGAAATCAATTTATGACGAAAATATTAGGATTTAATCAAATGCTCAAATATTCTACCATTAACTGCCAGACAATAACCCAAACGATTATTAAACTCATTTCTTACGTTGGCTAGTTGGTACATCCATATTCGGGCACATTCAGTGGAAATAGCATTCCTTGGCTGGTCTAAATTTTCATATTTTTAATTGGTATAAAGCTTAGTTTTTTAATGTCCCGATAGAAAAAATCGTTTGGCGAAAGATCCGGAGACCTGGCTGGCCAAGATATTGCGTGGTTCGGGCCTATGATGTCGTTATTAAATGCGTTGTTCAAGTATTCGCGCACAGCTCTGGTACTGTGTGCTGGGCAGCCATCCATTTGATACCAAATCTCTTGATTTTCACGAGCAAGGTTGTTCAAAGCAGGCAAAATTTGTTCCTCTAAAAGTTCCAGAAAGTACTCTGCATTCAAATTTCGGTCAAGGAAAAATGGTCCAAGGATATGGTGGCCGAAAATTCCCGCCAAAACATTAATTTTTTTGTGGATATTGAGTCCTTGTCTCAACAAATCGATTTTGGTTTTCGTTACTCCAGTACCGGCAATTTTGAATGTTGGGTTCGTTGTTCAATGTAAAAGTGCATTCGTCAGTAAAGCAAATATTTTGTAAAAACCCTGTTAGTGTTTGTCCTCTCCATCATCTCAAAGCAAAATTCCTGTCGTCGTATTTCGTCTCCGTCTCTTTCGTACTTGCAAGCGTAGTATTTACATCTTTTTAACATTCGAGATATTGTGGTGTGGTCTAGTCCAGTAATGTCCTCCAGTTGTCTCGTGCTAATGTTTCCTTCGGCCTTCTCTACACAAAGTATCATGTCTAAATCCCTCTCGTTTTGCTACAATTTGTCTCTGATTTTTACATCGATTTTCTCCACATTTGCAATTATTGATTACTGTGCCTGTAGTTTCAATTTTTTTATCGTTAGTTCTATTGTCGATTTACTTAGCTCATGTCCGCTACTCTTCGATAAATATTTCCTTATAAAACCATTTTATAATAGTGATTTTTCTTGATTTGGGTAGTTCATTATTTAAAAATGATGTGACATTGATCTGACAACTTGAGAGTAAGAGGTTAAATAATTTTTCTGGTATTTTATTATAAACTTCTAATAATACAGGGCGCGTAAGAAGATAGGAGATTTGTAACTTATTTTAGCATGGCGGACTGAGAAGAGGTGAAATTTGTACACTGGGTACAACTTTTTGTGTTCTTTAAAAACCCTAATATTATTTTTTCTAAAATAATAAGGGAGCCAATATTGGACCACTTCAAAATTTACATGGGATTTCCTATGTCCCGCTCTGACGGAGCAACACCCGGTATATACATGCTACAATTATTATATAAGAATTTTTCCTTGGTATACATATTTATACTTAATAACATTTGTAGAATATTTATGTTCAAAATTTTCTATATAGTAAATATGTAATGTAGAAACAGACGTAACATTTACAATACAAAAATGTAATGATTTATAATAATTGTATGGATAATATTTGTATTAAACCTAATTAAATAGTATTTTTAACAAACAGTGGCACAGAAAAATTCTGTGGTATACAGGGTTCTTGTAATTATTATGGATATTACATAAACAAAAACAAATTTTATTTAAAGCAAATATTTACAGGGCATAAATTATTTTGCAAAAGGATTTATTCAAAGAAATTAATTGAATATTTTTAAAAATAAAACAGATAACTTTATGATGGTATAAACAAAGTCCCCAACAACCCTTTTTAGCATGTAGCAGTACCAATTTACTTGCGGTTCGATGAAAAAAAAAAAAGTCATAAATAAAGAATTATTTTCTCTCTTTCTCAAGGAAGCTTAAAACTTTTAAAAATGTTTATTTAAAATTGTCTTAGAAATCCAAAAATGTTAAAATATACAGGATGTTTAGATATGGGAACAATATTCCAAGGGTGGTCGGATTTGGGATACATATAAAGTGTATAAATTAGAAGCGGAAAAATACTTTTACTTGAAAGAGAAATCCAAGCTTTTTGAAGCTGCCGTGGCTATAGATACAATGTGTTTATGCCAGTTAAGTTTACTTTCAAATGTGACGCCCACAAGATTGAAGGTGTCTTTGCTCTGTTTTTAAATAAGGTTTATATTCAGTATAACAGTTTTTACTAAAATAGGTGTTTTTGAAATGTTTTGTTTTTTTGAAAATTTTAGCACCCTGTATCGTTCTATAAACTTTTCTTCCTAAAATAAGCTTAGGAATCATACCCTGTGTTTTTACCCCTTACACCGTGTAGAATGTTCGACAATTACTGATTAATATTGTGTCTTAATAATCCTAAAATTTTAACATTTTAAAGCAATATAATAAATAAAATAAAATATGGTTTAATTGTGTAAATAGCTCAAAATCCTTTTAAACGATCAGCCGTATTGCATAATAAAAAATAATGCGTTATATTTATCGTTTAAAGTAATATTTATAGATAATTTAATTACCAATAATTAGACTTAGATATTAGATGCAACACCGAAGCTTTGCAGCAGCTGTAGTTTTCAACTTATTTCAAAACTAAGAAGAAAAAAGCTTACACATATTAGAGCACAAGTAATAGCCGTGGAACTAGCTAATTGGCAACCTTTATTTTAGTATTTTTCGACCCATATTAGCTAATAGTACGATGATTTTAGTACTATTAAATAATTGCAAAGGTACGAAGCACTTACTAAGGCTATTTTTAACTTAATATTGATCATTATAGTTTCGCATCAGTAGGTTTGCACAATTATTTTTTAACTGCATTGTGCAGCAATATCAAAACTATACAGGGTGTTTTTAAACAGCAGATAGCAGTAGTTAGTAGGTCAAACATAAAGTTAAAGTCTAGTTAAGCCCCGTACGAGCTGTCCCTA
Source organism: Listronotus bonariensis (assembly GCA_014170235.1). Lineage (NCBI taxonomy): Eukaryota > Metazoa > Arthropoda > Insecta > Coleoptera > Curculionidae > Listronotus > Listronotus bonariensis. Next base: position 39,924 of record JACEGR010002436.1, on the reverse strand, counting down.
GGGATATGCCCGTACAATTATTTAGTGAAATAAGTTAAGTTGGGTTTAAAAAATGCAAATTAGTGTTGATGGTCCACCGGTCTCCCATGGTCCCAAGAAGATAGTTCCATATGGTACAGTCTCAGTGACGTAAAGTGTCCTCTATATGTATTCCAAAAATCAACGTCACATATCACAAAAATATCCAGGTGATACCTTAGCGTGTAAGGCGTTAAGTTGTTGAGCGCACAACGGACGTGAGGTGGGTTCGAATCCTGCTGAGGCCAAATACTTATTTATAAGTTGGTCGGAAATTTAGTGGTTAGCTCAACACCAGACGGACAAAGTGCAAAATGTATCGACGCTGAAGGCCACCAAAGGACCAGGGCGCCGGAACACACTTTGCCGTGTCCTGCGCAACCGTAGACATGCGGACCCTACTCAGTTGGTAGGTTCAGTAGTGCCCCCTGGGTGGGGACGAGGTCTTAAGTTGTCGCTCATAGGACCGTGGTTCCGGAACCCACGTTAAGCTGTAGGTCCCGTCTGGCTGACATCACCCAGACGTAAAAAGACAGGGCGCACAATAAGCCGAGTGACTTCAGTGCATGGGTTATCCCGGCCCTATTCTAACCTAGTCGTCAAATACAATATACTTGGAATAAACTGTTTATTTATTATTTTTTTAAAAAGCAAACCTCAAAGGCCCATGAGAAAAAAAAGGATGTGCTTATACAGAAATTCTTTCTCCAGGTAATATTTGATAAATTAACAGTTATTTTTACGCATAAGAACGTTAGTAACTGATAATTTAACCAATCATGCCATTGAAATCGTTGATGAAATTAGTGAAAGTATATATATACGCACATCAGTCAATCATCTGACACCAGTTAGACACCATTGAAAATGCCAATCTGATCTTGGCGAAACGTCTGCAAAGTTCCGTAGGAATACAAATATACTCCGGAATGATTCACTCTATATATATACAATTGTGTCCAAGACAAGTGACCCCCAGCACGGGAATCTCGACAGGTACCTAGTGGAGCCACAGCTTAGGTTAAATTAGGAAGAAGCTGTCTTTCTTAAAGCTTATTTACATGCCGCCTGAGACTCTGAAAATGTTCACGGCCCGCTGAGATGTTTGGCAAAAACTTAAATTTCACCATAGATTTTTATTTTTAACTTTGCCTGAAGAGATATAAAAAAAAAACTAATAACACTTTAGCATTGGCACTTTTTAGCTAGTACAATGGTATTTTTAGATTTTATACCCGACGTTTCGTTTTCAAGAAACCATCATCAACTTTATTTTTTTATATGGCTCAACAAAAAAGTACACCTCGTATCCGATCCCTATTTTTTATTGCAAATTTAAAGTTTAAAAACTGTTCTTTTAATCTCAACCCTGTAAAGTGAGGCGTGCCAAAAGCCGACTAAGAGAAAGGAAATAAAGTAGTTGAAAAAAGAGTAGAATATGATTACAAGTTTTAAATAACGTAAGGAAAAAAGTCAAAGTTCTGGTCAGCAGCTGGGAACCCTAATACGGGGTATGTCCGTACTAAAAAAAGCTAGCTTGAACGCTAGCAGGTGGCAGAGATTGTGACAAACAATGCCTAAATATAAACATTCTGAATAGGGTCACGCATTAGGCTGCTTTGCTGTTGCTTTATACCTTCTTTTTTCACGCACATGTCAAAATTCCGCATTAAACGTTTGGAAGTGTCACGACGCGTATGACATTACAGGGCTCGTGTCTCAGTTTTTTTAGACAAAAATACTTGTAAAAACCTAGCTACGTTCTTGTCAACAGTCAGCAATGTTTCCAAGAAACGCATTTTTCTTCTTTTCTAATTGGCTAACAGCTAAGTCCTTCACTTTTCCAGGTAAAAATCAGTCTGTGGCTTAATTGCGTAATTGCACAACAGGATGTCAGTTCGAAACACAACCCATAGTTTTAACATATTTTTAGATAAATATACTTTCAAACAAGTTGGCTCTTTACTCCACTACATACCAATTTTAAATATTATATTTGCCACCAATATCCTGCAATATACATATATTTTTACCACGGCGTAATCAAAGATAGCTTCCAAGCTATCTACCACTGAACATCGCATGGCAAAACATAACACGATAGAGAAAGCAGTGTAATTGCAGATACTGTATTAGGTAACGCCTGTCTGGCGTATCGATGCTTTCAAATCTATTCTATTTTTACTATCTATACCATAAAACACCTGGACGATATATTCAACAGCACCGCCTCCAGATTTTTTAATCCCAGATTTAGCTGTCATCATTAATTGGGAAAATAAGCAACAACTGCCTTGCAACATACCCGGTGCCGGCGAATAAATAAAATGTCAGGAGTCCAATTAAAAAGCGTTAGAATTGTGAGGAACATTCAACGAAGATAAATTTCTTAATAAGGAGCGCTCCCCCATATAACATTTTTGGCGGCGTTGTACATTTCCCAATTTACTGGCATTGCCAACACTATTTAATAGCAAGGCATTGGCAAAGATAACAAAAAGACACGAAAGTGGGCAAATGCAGATACTCCCAAGCAGCAAGCTGACGTCTTATTGACGAAAATTGTCGCATATACTTTTTTAAAGCTAAAATGATGCGATATTTTATTTGAAAATTAAAATAGGAAAAAACTCCTTACTGCATGCAATTTCCTTGCAATGCAAAGTACCATCTCTCGGAACACTGTCCAACTTGAGATGCAGATTTTTACACTAGCCGAAGATATTTCTTTCAAAGCTAAGTGAGATCACCTACCGCAGACCGCTCTCGAATTATTTTTGTCTAATGGGTACGGTTTAGACGATAAAAAGCGAAGATATTGCAGAAACGTAGTAGTTTATTGTCCATTACGCCATCTATCGGTATGTCAAAAAACTATTAAATATATATAATATTTTTATTAACACGTCTTTAAAACTTTTAATAAAGTTTTAAACAAAATGTTTACAGCTCCTAACAGTCTACTTGAATATCTTGCCTTCTCGACTAGCCATCACCAATTAATCACACAACACACACTTATTAGGTAATGAATACATTTAATTATGTCTATTAAAAACTCTTTTCTTTAAAAAAGAAACTAAAAAGCTAGAAAACCACGTAGAAAACAAATGCACAAAGCGGTCACCTTCGGTCGAAATTAACGTAGCTAATTTTACCATCATTTTATTTTTATTCGCTCCAAAATACATAATAAACATTTTGTTTGACCTAATTTTTATTTGCATGATTTTTAACAATAAAATGTTATGAAAAGGCCATTTCCTTTAAATTATGTAAAAAACATAAAATAATGTTGTTTAGCTGCCATTATAAATAAAACAGATCAAAAAATTGCTTTAATGTTACAAGTGTAGCGGCAAAAAACAGCAGGTTACATGAACGTACTTGCATACTATGCAGTAGAAAGCAACTAGAATTAAAATGTTAATGAACAAAACAGCAAAAAAGCAACAAGAAAGTAGATCATAACATAATTGTAGAGTTTTGCGTAGTAAGGAAGTGTTAAAGTCTTTAAATTTATTTACAATAAATACCGTCAAGCACGGATGGTTATATTTGTTTTTGGTGAAATGTGCAGCAAAATGTTTGTTCTTGTTGCATTAAGAGAGTTTTGTAGCGTTAATAAAAACAAATATTGTCGCAAATGATTCAAAAACAAATATCGTTTATGGAAATCCAATGCGTATGCGTATTTTTTCAAATATGCCAATTAGTTTCTCTTTGTCTAATCAACTTGTTTTGCAATCCCACTTTTTACTGAGCGATTTCAGCAAATTTTCATAAATGCGCTTCGCTTAAAAATACAGAAACTAAATATTCTTTCCGTCGATCAAGAACTAATAAATACAGACAGCGGTGCCATCTCACCAAGAAATTCAAAAACAACCAGCCATAGCATCGAAGGAGGTTAAAGAAGGTGGTAGGTAAAAAGTGCGCCATCTAGTTGTATTTGGCAAAAGTTTAAAATGCAACATACTGTTATGCCAACAAACCATATGGGTCAGTCAGGGCTACATCAAGGCGTCTAGCGATCTGAAGCGGTGTGATAAGTCTTAACGAAGACAAACACGTGTCGCCGTCGTGCTCGGGCCGGGTATTCCATTTTCTTTTGGAGACTCCGTAATTTTTAAACAACCAACCATAGTAGCCGAATTCTTACAGGGTATTTTTATTTATTTATTTTTACAGTCATTGATGAGTTTTTAGTGGTACAGAAATAAACCGTTGTATTACAGTTTATTTGTTTCTGGCCACTTTTTATGCGGGTTAATATACCTGTTGAATATTTTTTAACATTTTTGCTGATTCTGAGCGTATATAAACAAAGGTTTTTTAATTGTATTCCGTATGAATGTATGTATGCAATAAAATAAATAAAGATTTAATTAAAAATATAGACAATATTACAAGATTTTACCATTTCTTGTTGTTTGAATTTTATCTTTAGTTAAATACACATAACTTATGTTAAAAAGCGAGAGAGAGGCAGGAATCCCTCGTCTTCCGCCGAGAGACCTCGAGTGGCTTTCGACAGCATAACAATTTACCTTTTTGTTTGAATTTATTTTTTTTGTGTAGTATCCAATTTAACCATGAAAATCCTAACCAAAAGGCTAAGTTAGAATACATCCTCAGCTGTATAGAAAATCGTTCGCGGTAAAATAAAAATTCCGAACCAATAAATAACTAGACATGCGCTTTAAAACAATCCTAAACCAGTTCGGTTCTGGTTCAGAATCAGTTCATTACTAGACCCGCGAACAAAGTCCAATTCCAACTATTCCTCCAGTTCCTCATAAAATGCCCAATATTATTTTTAAGGTTAAACACATTAAGCGAATCCTTTCTTCTCTTAACACCAAGAATTCGTCTGGGCTAGATGGAATACCAGCAATTGTTTTTAAAAATGTGTTCCTGAACTTGCACCTATTTTAACTAGGCTATTTTGAATTTCTTATGACACGGGTATTTTTCCAGACAGCTGGAGAGCTGCACGTGTCCAGCCTATTCCCAAGAAAGGATCTAAATCTCTTCCATCCAACTATAGACCTATTTCACTTCCTCTCAATGCTTTGTAAAGTAATGGAGAAATCCATTAACTCGCAAATTCTTAGGTACTTAGAAAAACATAAAATTTTACATGACAGGCAATACGGATTTCGTCACAAGAGATCTACAGTAGATTTTCTTTCCTTCGTTTCACACAACTGAAACAAGTCTCTTGAGTTTCTAGGTGAGTCCCAGATCGTTGCTCTTGATATATCTAAAGCTTTCGACCAGGTCTGGCATGACGCACTTCTTAATAAACTTCCCTCCTACGGTCTTCCAACTAAACTCTGCTCTTGGCTCTCCAGTTATCTTTCTAATCGACGTATATCAGTCATTGTTGATGGCCACTCTTCAAGCTTTCACGAAATTAATGCTGGAGTGCCTCAGGGTTCAGTACTAGCACCAACTTTGTTTCTTCTTCACATCAACGACCTTCTTTCTTCCACAACCAATCCCATTCATAGTTATGCTGACGATAGTACCCTTCACTCCACTTTTCAGGTTCTCAAACCAATCTCTCAACCCGACTTGGAAAGCAAACGCAGGGCGATGCAGATATCTCTTTCACAGGATCTCAATTTGATATTGGATTGGGGCGCCAAAAATCTCGTTTAATTTAATGCATCCAAAACACAATCATGTTTCTTGTCGCGAAAAAAATCATCAAACACTCATCCTTTGCTTATGAGTGGCCCGGTTTTGCAGAGCGGGGGCACATTCAACCTTGTGGGCGTCACATTTGATAAATAACCTTAACTGGCATAAACACATTGTATCTATAGCCACCGCGGCTTCCAAAAAGCTTGGATTTCTTTTCCGAGCCAAAAGTATTTTGCTCCTTCCAATTTATACACTTTGTATGTGTCCCAAATTCGACCCTCTCTGGAATATTGTTCTCATGTCTGGGGAATGGCATCCCCTACAACCCTCAGCATTCTTGATGCCATTCAAAGAAGAGCTGTTCGTCTTATTAATGATCCTTTACTTACTCAAAGACTTCCTTCTCTTGCCCATCGTCGAGCTGTGGGAGATCTATCGCTCTTCTATAGATACTTTTACGGCTTCTGCTCCGACGAATTATCCAGTATAGTCCCTCCTCTTGCAGCTTCCGACAGAGAAACTCGTGGTGCCGCACGTATGCATCCCTATACGGTCCAACTGGACAGGCCCCGAATTCCCATTTCGTTCGTTCTTTTATCCCTAGAGTTTCTAGACTGTGGAACCTACTGCCAGCGGAGGTCTTTCCTTCCCCCAAATCTTCAAGTTTTTAAGTCCCGTGTTAACAAACTTCCTCTTACCTTGCTTCAGACACCCACCGTACGTTGGTATTTAGGCTTTCAGCTTTCGTGGATTGTCATAAGAGTTCGATATGGCGGTTTTCGCTATTATAAGAGATTTTGAAAAATTCTTTTTCAGGGCGTTTCTATAGGTCGATTATGACACAAATCTGTGTGCGCGTTTTCCAAAATCCATTTCTATAATTTATTATTAATAAAAACATATTTACGGGACGGTGGAGTGAACAGGGTGCTGGGTGGGGACGAAACAGTAGAAATCCTACATTAAACGCCCAAAAACAGTATTTCACAGTACACACCGCACTTTCTGTTTACAAAAATGTCCAAAAATTGTTTAAAAAATTAAAAATAAATAATAGTACAACAATCCGCCATGGCTGTCACTGCATAAAAAGAAGAGTTTGCAATAGAACTGTAAATGTCTTGCGATGTTGCCAAATAAAGTGAGAAAGTGTCAATAGCTTAAAAAAGGAAGATACAGGACAAAATTCATATGAAAAATTAAGTTATTCCTTCTTCCTATTATAATTTGTAGAGAAAAAGGAAAATACCTAAACATAAAGAAGGAGGCATTTCTACAAAAAATACCATTGTTTCTCATGGAAATGGTGGATAATCCCTGAAATAGGCTTGGTGTTAATTCTTCATAAGAAGTTTGGCAACGCTGCTTCTATCAAGACCGTCATTTTCATAATGACGAACTTCATGTTATCAGCTGACCAAAATGAATTTTCCTTCTTTAATTAATGGCGGACGAGATATCTCATATGTGTGGGATAGTTTTCCGAAAAATTTAATACTTTTCAAAATTAATTTACATTTTTCATGTGCCCCGAAGTGCAGTGTATTAATGTTTTCTTGTGTTTGACGTTGGATTTATACTGTTTTGTCCCCACCCAGCACCCTGTTCACTCCACCGTCCCCGTAAATATGTTTTTATTAATAATAAATTATAGAAATGGATTTTTGGAAAACGCGTACACAGATTTGTGTCATAATCGACCTATAGAAACGCCCTGAAAAATTTTCAAATCTCTTATGTGCTATCGAACTATTGCCTTACTCTTTTGGTAATAAATATTATGTTTTTCTTTGGCGTCATACAGTGATATTATTCCAAAACAAAGTATCAATTATTGTGTGAAACATTATAGTCTATGATCCGAATAGGGAGCGACCTCCACCCATCTTTTTACCTGATTAAAACTGTTTTATAGTCCCAAAGCTAGTTTTCGAGTGACGTTGCATGCCAAGTACCGAAAAATCATCACCTGGCAAGCATCAGCCCTGCACATCATCACCCTGTATATTTTAAAAGTTAAAAACCTGGAGCTGTAAGCATAGAATTTTGTAGAATTTAGTTTATTCATAGTAAGGTTTGAAAAAAATTACAGGCGTTTTCGATGGTACAAGTACCTGCCACGCGAACTGAAAGGTATACCTGATTTGGATGGCCATATTTCCAAAAGTAATAAAGTTAGATGTACCTAATATGGTGTTTTCTTTGTTGATTTGTTCTTTCTTGTATTCTAGAAAAAAATTAAGCGCAACTGCACGGTATAGCTTTGTGGACGCCTTTTTTTAAGAATGTAGAAGTTTTTGACGAAAACGAAAAACGATCGTTGCTCTTGATATATCTAAAGCTTTCGACCAAGTCTGGCATGACGCACTTCTTAATAAACTTCCCTTCTACGGTCTTCCAACTAAACTCTGCTCTTGGCTCTTCAGTTATCTTTCTAATCGACGTATATCAGTCATTGTTGATGGCCACTCTTTCAAGCTTTCACGAAATTAATGCTGGAGAGCCTCAGGGTTCAGTACTAGCACCAACTTTGTTTCTTCTTCACATCAACGACCTTCTTTCTTCCACAACCAATCCCATTCATAGTTATGCTGACGATAGTACCCTTCACTCCACTTTTCAGGTTCCCAAACCAATCTCTCAACCCGACTTGGAAAGCAAACGCAGGGCGATGCAGATATCTCTTTCACAGGATCTCAATTTGATATTGGATTGGGGCGCCAAAAATCTCGTTCAATTTAATGCATCCAAAACACAATCATGTTCCTTGTCGCGAAAAAAATCATCAAACACTCATCCTTTGCTTATGAGTGGCCAGGTTTTGCAGAGCGGGGACACATTTAACCTTGTGGGCGTCACATTTGAGAATAACCTTAACTGGCATAAACACATTGTATCTATAGCCACCGCGGCTTCAAAAAGCTTGGATTTCTTTTTCGAGCCAAAAGTATTTTTCTCCTTCCAATTTATACACTTTGTATGTGTCCCAAATTCGACCCTCTCTGGAATATTGTTCTCATGTCTGGGGAATGGCATCCCCTACAACCCTCAGCATTCTTGATGCCATTCAAAGAAGGGCTGTTCGTCTTATTAATGATCCTTTACTTACTCAAAGACTTCCTTCTCTTGCCCATCGTCGAGCTGTGGGAGATCTATCGCTCTTCTATAGATACTTTTACGGCTTCTGCTCCGACGAATTATCCAGTATAGTCCCTCCTCTTGCAGTTCCCAACAGAGAAACTCGTGGTGCCGCGCGTATGCATCCTATACAGTTCAATTGGACAGGCCCCGAACTTCCCATTTCGTTCGTTCTTTTATCCCTAGAGTTTCTAGACTGTGGAACCTACTGCCAGCGGAGGTCTTTCCTTCCCCCAAATCTTCAAGTTTTTAAGTCCCGTGTTAACAAACTTCCTCTTACCCTGCTTAAGACACCCACGGTACGTTAGTATTTAGGCTTTCAGCCTTCGTGGATTATCCAAAGGATAAAAAAAATGCCCAATTTACATTTTTTAAAAAGAAAACAAAAAGTAAATCTTTAAAATATTAAATTATTAAAATGTTTCAATGTAAAACGGAATAATTATGTTTCATTTTACTTTTTTGCAAAAACAAGGCGTATACCAGTTAATATAAAATATTATTGAGTTCTAAATGACGACAAAATAATGGATTTAATGCAGACGTCTCTACTAAATAATAAATTAGACTTTGTATTACTTGCAAATTTAATTTTAACTTTTACCTAAGCAAATTATTATTTAATTTTATAAGTAGGATGACGTTTATAATTTAGGTTGCAAGAGGACTAAAAGTTATTTAAAGAATCTCGCGTAAATTACTTTTCCATAAAGTTCTTCGTCTTCATTGTAATTTTAATATGATATTAGTCACTGCATTTTGATTTAATTTTAAATTTAGAGATAAAATTTTAAAGAAAACGCTAAAAATCTTATTTGGTTTAAAAACTTCATCATGTTGGCTGTCTCGAAAAAAGGCTACCTTTAATAACAAACTTTTGAATATTTTTGTGTTGGTGGAACATATGTCAATAAACTTTTACATACTTTATTTTTCCCTTGTTTCTTCCTTTAGAAAAGTAATGCGCCTTGGTCTATCACATTACAATTTATTTATTCATGACATTCTACTCTATCAGTAATTCTTCTCGCGAATCCTTTCGCGAGCCTTCGTTTTTGCTGGCTGGAACCACAAATGGCTGCGACCTAAATACTTTTACCAAAGTTTCAACAAACAATCCAATACTAAATTGTAAATAAATAAGGAAAATAAACATTGAAAAGGCGCAAATGTATTTACAATTTTGAAGTGTGCCGGTTATGAGGGGGAGAGTGGCGCATCTTTAGCAAATCCATAAAAGTACACCATCGTGGAACCGCTAATTAAAGGTACACAGAAAATCACAGATTCCCTTATTTAAAAATATGAATACCATTAAACCACACATACTTACAGTATCCAAAAGTTGCTAAATACAAGAATACAACTAAATGTAAATAAATTATCCGAGAGAGAGATAGCTGCTGGGCCTTCCTTGTCTGTCTTCAAGGAAGGTAAACGCAGATGGCGCGTGAGTCGACTTTATCGTTTGCCCGCCAAATTCAAATTATATGCTGTGCTATTTTTGCCCTTAATGTTAGGTACTTGTTTTTGTTTCCTATTAATATAAAATATTGGGGTTTAGTTCAATAATTACACACACCTAATTAAAAATGTCATTTATTTGGTTTTTATAAAGATTTTTTCTTACAGATAACCATGTCAATATTACCTTAAATTATCTGTTGAAAAGCACAAATTTAATATATACACTGTGATCACTAATAAAAGTCAATATTAAAGTCCAATTAAAGGTAAAAAACCACGAAACACACAATAAATCACAGAAAATGTAAACAAACTGTCCAAACAAATCGGCCATTGAAAATATCAAACACAAATATCGAATAACATTTCGGCGTGACTGCCTGCGCAACGGTTTGTCAAGTTAAAAATATTCGATTCACTTGGTATATTTTTCTTTCTCTTAAATCGATGCGAGCCAAAAAAGGACATTAGAAGTTTACATGCAGAAATTGTAAACATCTCTTGGCAACCAGGGCAGAAGCGATGATTGCTCCATCTACGATAGCCTGCCATGATGAAAGACAAAGACATATTTATTGGGACTTGCGTTGAACCAGAAAGAGATAAATACAATGGACAAATTGTTAGGACCAGTTACTCCTTTTCCTAGTCCCACAAAAATGCCGGACGTACTTTGGACACCGTGTAACATAAAAATAGGCGGCTTCTGACTGTTCACACCGGGTATCCGGAACACCGTCAAATGGTAATCATCTTGCGTTCTTACTTTATACTCTATTATTGGATATCCAGTCTTTCTTATAATTTCTGGCTGAAATAAGAAGATCTTAAAGTTAGTGACGAAACTGCTATATTAAAAAAATATATATAAACACATACTCTTAAGTTCCGTCCAGACTTGTAACAATTCGCCAAACATCCTTCCAAACAAACCAACCAATTGGCGCGCTCCTTTGATGCAAAAACCGACAAGCTATGAATCACCCCGGAATCATTCGCCAAGCCCTTAGAACGATGTGAATTTCGTCCCCATTCAGGTCCGCGCTATGTGGGGCTAAGTGACGCGCGCTATTCTGCGCGGCGAATTGTTGCAAGTCTGGACGCAGCATTAGATACAATCGTGTTAGCTGTCGCAAAAAATTTACTAATTAATTTCTTTTATTGCTATTTTGAGAAGCAATCCAGGGTTTTCCCTATAAACAAACAACGCATACATATGTAATTGAATAAAAAGCCAATAAGAAACCTAAAATCATTGTTTTAATTGATAACGCTATAGAAGCATGAAAATGTCTGACTAATTTGTAAGTTTATTGACATTATTGACAGTCTTATGCATTTCTTTGCAGTCCATATATTAGGTTTGTTCCAGCAGAATGTTGGAAACATGTTAGCAACAATCGTAAAACGCAGAAATTGTTGCAAACATTAGTCAGAAATGTTGGCAACAGTTTTCTGCTGGAACGAAAAATAAACATGGCGTGCATACTGCTTATACGTCAATACAAGAAAGGTTACGTTAAAAATTGTCAGTAATGTTTGAAGAAAGTATGCAAACTTTTCAAACAGTTTCCAACATGTTTCCAACATCTTAAAACTACTGCTGGAACAACAAACAATTTTATAATGTTACAAACATGGCACTGCTGGAACGACAAATTTGACGTGCGCAGAATCCGAACGGTTGCAAACATTTCTGACAGCCTGCTGGAACAAACCTATTGAGTGGCTTCCGTAGTTAGCATTTGGTTCCTTTTCAAATTCTTAAATCTCTAGCCCTAAAAGATGTTGCCTAAAGAAGTTCTATACCCTCCTAAAAATTTCCAGGTCTTTAAATCTTGTGCCAATAAACCACCTCTTACTTACACGAGTGCTGCCATTTTTCTTTTAATTAAAAACCATAAATATTTTGCTAATCAATTTTAAAACAAATGAATGGTTTTATTTTATTTTTTAATAATTAATTTACTTTTACTCATTTATCTATATCCATTACATTTAATTTTTCTTTTTGTAACAAGTTTAAGTACTTCTTGTCTAATCAGTCATATTTTATTATTATTTTTTTTTTTTTTTTTTTGAGCACGAAAAAGTAATTGGGTGAATGTATTATATTGTAAATTTATAATAGAGTTATAAATATTAATAAAGACATTTGCAAAAATGATGTTATCTATATGCAAAACAAAAAATGCGTAAATTATATGTCCGCACTGTGCCGCTTTGCATTAATTAAGTATTAATTATAAAACGTTTTGTTGCAAATGTGTTATTATCATTTAAAAAATTAAATTAAATATACACTGTGTGCTAAAAGTCCCGGAACCCCTTAATAATTCGCAAATGCGCTCATTTATCGAAAAGTCTTCGAAATAAAGTTTATAGATATATTTTAGATCTATTTTATAAAAATATGTTTACATGTACAGGGGGCATCACAACGAAGATATAGACACAAGTTACCTTTTTTAACATGACTTTGTGTAACATATGCTATACCTAAACTCACTAGTTTAAAAGATACAAGGGTTTAAAAAGTATTTTATCGATATATTTAGATACAACTTTTCCCAGCCGATGGATCGGCAGAAGGAGCGAAATTGAGTGGCCAGCAAGAAGCCCCGACCTTACGCCTCTAGACTACTTTTTTGGGCACTTTTAAAAAATAGGGTTTATTTGACAAAACCAGAAAATATCGATGAACTAAAAAGAAGAAGAGAATGTGAAAACATTACTCCGAATATGCTACAAAATGTTACAAATGCTTTTTATTACAAAGTACCACATTGTCAAGCCGTTCAAGGAGGTCACTTCCAACATTTAATTAAATAGGTTAAGTGTTTACAAGTTATTTTTGTGTCAATTCTGTTTTTATTAAGAAGTGTTTTCATATTTTAAAAGTTAATAAATATTTACATTATATTTTTTAAACCCTTGTATCTTTTAAACTCGTGACTTTAGGTATAGCATATGTTACACAAAGTAATGTTAAAATTTTGTGGAGAATTCAAAAATCCAATAAAATATACACCATTCCATTTAAAAAAGGTAACTTGTGTCTATATCTTCGTTGTGATGCCCCCTGTACATGTAAACATATTTTTATAAAATAGATCTAAAATAATATATATCTATAAACTTTTTTGGAAGACTTTTTGATAAATGAGCGCATTTGCGAATTATTAAGGGGTTTCGGGACTTTTGCACACAGTGTATTTATAGACAGTGCTGTATTAACCTGGGCTACAACCTAGGGCGCCATAAAAAATAGGCGCCAGACAGGGGAGTTTTAAAAAAGTTAAGATCGGCTTGGGATTTTGGTCACTAATTTGCTTTGTGAATAAGGCGCTTTGGAATAAAATAGGCGCGAAAAGAAGGAAAAGCTTCAAATTTTATTCCGAGTGGTGGAGTAAGACGCTTTGTACTGAAAATAGGCGCCACGCAGGAAGGACAAGGATCTTTTTTTGCTATTCAAAAATTGTGTTGGTTTTTGGTGGTATTTATCTTAATAATAGGCTCTCCGAAAATTCTAGCCCAGGGCGCCCCAAACAGGTAATACGGCCCTGGGTATAGATAATATTATATAAAAGAAACACATATAAAACAATAAAAAATATTTTTTCAGAAAGGTGTTTTATTGTTCCAAATATTCTTGCCAAGGACAACACCAAATATATACTGGATGGTTTTGATCCAAAGAGAAATACTTTAAAAAAGAAAATTCTTATTTTGGAATTTGCGAATAAATTACTAAAATACTTTGTCCCGTTCTTCCCCTTTCCCCTGCGCCCTGGAGAAATTCTTTAAAAGTTTTAAAAGCAAGTAGTTGTGGAGTAGCATTTTTATTTTTCAAAACTATCCAAGCAGAAAGCTGACGTCATTATGACGTCATTTTTAACTAATTTTTAGTCATAGGACGTCTCAGACCAAAATTATGACGTCATTTTAACGTCATTTAAATGACGTGTTTGATGTCGTTGAAGTGACGTCTTTTCGACGTCATTTTTTGTCATACTAGCTCATAAAAATCTAATGACGTCATGTTTAGAAAACCCGCCAGAAACATTTTGCGACATATATGATTCGTGTCAAAATCCAACCGAAATATCATATGACAGAAAAATAAGACTAATAATTTTACAAAATTGAAATAGGGAAAAACTCTACCGATAGATGGCGTGATGGACAATAAACTACTATGGTTATTCAACATCTTCGCTTTTATCGCCCACACCCTACCGATGAGACTAAATTAGTCCGAGACCGGTCTGCGGTTGACTAGCTTTGAAAGAAATATCTTTGGCTATTGTAAAAATCTGCATCCCCAGGTTGGACATTGTCCCGAGTGATGTGACCTTGCAGTGCAAGGAAATTGCAAGCAGTATAGCAGTAAGGAGTTTTTTTCTATTTCAATTTTTAAATAAAATATTGAGCATTAGCTTAAAAAATTATATGCGTCAATTTTTGTCATCTTAGACGTCATTAACGGGACATCTTTTGTCTGTGACTTAGGGAGGTCAATTTAACGTCATTTTGTCGTCATCTTATGACGTCTTTGCTGACCAAAAATGACTAAAAAGAGACGTCAGCTTGCTGCTTGGGTACACCCACTTAATTTTTAATTACTTTACAGTTTTTTATGCATGACTTTTAGAAGTCTCTAAATTGTCATTTACCATGATAAAATTTGATCAAGTTCACGAAAAAATATAAATGGAGGCTTCTCTGCTGATCCTATTTTGGAAACATTTTTTTTACTTAAGTGTTTCTCTTGAGGCCAATAGCATTTGGTACATATTTAGTCTAATCCCATCACGTCTTAGTTTTTAAGTTAAATAATTTAAAAATCCTGGGTATGGTTTGAGAGGTTGGTTCTTAATTTTTCTGGTTTAATTGCATATAACATTGAAAGTGTTGGTCGTAGAAAAAATGTCTAAAGAAAAGAAGGTTTATAATTATACATCAATTTTAGGCGTTCAACCAATTATAAGCGCGGTAATAATTGGTGACTCTCTGACGTATATCCATTGTTTAAACGTCAACATAACCGATTGGTAAAGTACCGTTTTTTAGAATTCCGGTTTCGTCCAGTATTGGAATGCTGCTTTTTGACGATTGCTTTGGGCTCCTTAGACTTCTCAAGGCCCTCCATATTTGGTCCAAAAGAACTTGATGCTGTAGCTTAAAAGTCACTATTTAAAGACTTTCGTTAATGGTTTTGATAGTTTCTGCACAATAATTTTATAATAAAAATTTGTCTGGAAAAAATTGAAAATCTAGCACACACACACTTAATGAAAAAATGCTCCAAGTGATGAGTTACCACTCACAAACACAACATTGATCTGCGAAAATTGGCACAAATGACAAACTAATATTTTTTATTTAAGAGGAATATTTGGAGAATGTTGGGGTTTTATTTAGCTTAGGTGTAAATAACTCCAGTTTAATTTATTTGCGAGTTACAACATTGTTCAAACCGACTTTTCAATTGTTTAGCCAAGCACCTTAAGTCTGGTCTATAGCTCAAGAAGGCAAATTTGAACACGTGTGTGCGTGTTGGAACATTCTGTAGAGTAGTTACTTTTTAAAAAAATATGTTCAATGTAATTTTGTTTGGGTCAAGACACATTAAGAACAACCCTTCAGAAACGATTGGGAAATTTTGGGAAAAAAGATTTGTTTTTTTTTAAAATCTTTTCTGCTAAGAGGATTATTGTATATAAAAGAGTTTTTGATCCATAATATTATAGCCGTTATTGCTGACTTACCAAACTTAAAATATATCTTACATATATTATATTTATTTTATTAATCCACTAAACTAATTGTGAAATTTAATGTACTGACTATTTGTTTAGGCTGAAAATCTGGATAGTAACATATTAAAGGTGCCTTAAGTGAGATTAGAGGAAGTCTGTTAATAGTGTTAATACAGGACTTAAAGACTGAAGGTAGAAGGAAAAACCTCTTTGGCCAGCAAGGTTAGTTTATATTTATAAGGTTGCGACATATATGGCCGAATGTCGTGACCTTATATAGACCGACTTTGTGTGGCCAGTAGGTTTTATATTCTAGACCAGAAGTTCTCAAACTTTTTAGTATTACGACGCCTTTGGGCACATGCTATTTTCTCGCGACTCCTCACACGCAAAAATTTGGAAGAGAAAAAAACAAAGAGGTTGTCACCGAATATTTTAACAGTTTTAAGCAACAACAGCTCCTTGTTTTTGGTGATTAAAACTTTAAAGACCAAAAAAAAGGTCGGGAATTTTTACAGTCTCTAACATTAATAACAGCAACAACAGCCCTTTGTTTTTAATGCTGGAAATTTTAAAGAGCCACAAAAACCTCACCGAATATTTTTTACAGTTTTTAGCATAGCAATAACAACTTCCTTTAGTGCTGAAGCCTTTAAAGAGAAACAAAGCACTTTGCCTCATCTGCCTTCGACGCCCCTGGAAGGACACTGCGACGCCTCAAGGCGTCGCGACGCACAGTTTGTGAACTCCTGGTCTAGACAAAGTAAAGATAAAGAAAGAGACAAAATAAGAAGTTAAAATCCTACGTGGTTCTCTGAGAGCTTTAAAAGAAAAAAATTATACCTGAAAAGAAGTAATGAATCCCGTGCTTTTTTAAAGCTTCTGCGCCTATAACTACAATGCGTTTAGGTCAGTTAAAGATCACTGTCATTAAGGAATTTTTATTAAACAATTTTAATTGAACAGAAATTGTTCAAATGACTATCGACCGTGGTCATTAGCCCAGTCATTAAGGAATTTATCAATGATTTTATAGCTATTTATGTATCAAGGGCGTTACTAGGACTATAATGTCCTGAAGGTCGAAATATCTAGATTTCGACCTGATGGGCATTATAGTCCAGTAAAGCCCGTGGTGCATACAATGCTTTATGTTTTACCCAAAAAGAGTTTTTCAATGACTAATTACATTATTTATTCGCAATATAAAAATAAGTTGCACCTGTACCTGTATACGTAAGTAGATAATGACTGGTGTTAAGTTTAACTTTGATGTTTCTATCAGTTAGTCAGTTGGCATTTTTATTTAACGATTTGCTCAAAATGGAAGATATTCCACAAAATATAAGAGAAAAGGCCATAAAGGCGACCGAAAATCTTTTGCCAGTTAAATCAAGGCAACAGTATGATCGGGAGTATGGCATATTTGGTATTTGGAAAGATGCGAACACAATTCTTCAAATAACCGAAACCGTTTTAATGGCATATTTTCAGGAACTGGTAAGTTATTGATTTTATTTTAATACATATGTTTGTATAAACTTGATCTTTATTGTGAGAAAAATAAAATTGGATAAGCAATAAAATATCCATATTAGCAGCATTATAAGCGGGCATTATCATAATGCCCGCTTATAATGCCTAGGTGTCATAGCAGGTATTATTGCTACCATAACATATTCCGTTTCTAAGGTATTACAGATCAATAATAGATGAGTAAATTAGAAAATCTATTGGCTTGCTTACTTTAAAAAAATGTCAAAGCTGTCAAATTCTATGTATACCTAAAAATAAAACTTTAAATTGACAACTACACACTTGTATGTGTAGTTTAAGAATTTAAATTTAATCAACTTAAGGTCATTATCAGTACTAATAAGCAACAAAAGTTATTTTAATTAATTATTAAAATCACATTCTTATTACCGCATTCATTACATTGACATTGAAGAAAAATATTTTAGTACACCTTTCTAGCAATATAAAACCAGTAGATACTTAGAAATTGAACCAAATGGTAAGTGTTCCTTACCAAATAATATCCTTAATAAAAATTAAAACCAACAAAAAAATATTATTTTCTTCCAATTAAAATTGTTTTAATACCAATAAAAATATTTTGTATACTATCTTTTTCTAATTAAAATAATAATAAAAAATTAAAGTACCAACAAAGTGTTTACTTACCACAGTTGAATCTGCAGCAAAGTCGTACCAACAATTACTGTTGTTGACCATTGTAAAATAGTCTCGAAACGTCGGACACACATTATTCGGTTTTTGCTTGAAACTTTGGTGAAAATTAACGCCAAAAAGCCGGTAATAATAAAGATATTAATTGCATTTTATAAATTAATTTATTTACAGTTTTTTTTATTTATTTATGGCACTATATTCGGTTAAGGCATACACGTTATCAGATTATGTAATACGGTACTCTTGGTGCAGTTGCAATTTCACTGATTACAAGATATATAATGCAGATTTTATTTTAATTCTACTTTCTTCTATTGAAGCAGTACCTAATGCAGAAAAAGTGGAGTTTTAGGAGAATGCTTGTTTGTTTACGGTACTATTAAGATAATGTTTTAAGATTTAATATTTTGCAATTTTGCAATTCATAAAAAAGGCGTACAAGTATTAAAAAGACAGTTAACCCATCTTGGTTTTACGTAAAACTGAAAGAGTAAAAGCCCGTGAGCGGCAGACCTCCGTTATTTTGTAAAAACTGAAAGTTTGTCGGTGTATGCTCCCAACATAAATAGAAGGAATGGTAGACTATCTCTCTCTCTCTCTCTCTCTCTATTTTTTTTCTTGGTTTTGATCCCTTCAGGTCCAATCCACAACTCTCCCCTTCCGGACTATGCTTTTCAGGGCTTCGTCGGCGGAAAATCTGGATAATCGAGCTCGTAGCTCCCAGATATTCTAAAAGGAAAACAAAATAATTCTACAATCGATGCCATGCATAAATTGTCGGCTGTCAAACCAAGATCTGCTACTGGTGTTACGTATAACCTTCACTTTCACTACTGACAGTTCCCATGGCACGCCCATCTATTTCCCGCCATTTGAGAAATACCTCGTGTTCACCACCAGGATACCATCAGCTTATAGGAATCTTCGCTCACAGCGCTTAGATCCAGAAGAAAGATGCCGTCAATTTAGCGTGAATCTTTCCTTGATCCCCGAAGGTAAAAACGTTCGTACGACACCTCTAGCCGCCACTCCGGAAAGAACTTTGTAGTCCTTGACGCACGTATGCACTGTCCGGAGGTCATACAAAGAGTCTAGATGGTAGACTATGTAGTTTGATTCATAGTGACTCTGGCAGAGTTGGGTCGTATTCGAATACTCTGTATTCTGAATAGTATTTAGAATATATTTTGCCGGTATTCGAATACATTCGTGTGTTTGGTATTAGATATTCGGCAGAATACTATTTTGCTCAGTATTCGGGATTCTGTATTCAAATACTTTACGACGAATTTTTTTTGAGTATTCGAATACCAGCGTTCCGAGTATTCGAATACCTAAAAGTGTAAGTAGTATTCGAATACTAAAATTATCATGATTTGAATAACAAAACGGAAGCAAAATAGAGAGAAAAAGAGGTAAAAACCTTTTTTTGGCTCTTCAATTTTGTCATAGGTTTTGTTTAGTAGTATTCGAATCTTTCGTTTCCAGTATTCGAATACCGATTCCGGGTATTCATGTATTCCGATACCGATACCGATTTTCAGTATTTTGCCCAACTCTGGACTCTGGTAGGTAGCAGGTACCAAAATTTAATGAATTAAAACTTAACTTTCATTATTTTTAAAATCTGAATTTTACATTTGGTATTTGGGCACCTATTAGAAGATATTTTCTTAGTCGCCAGAAAGTTTTGACAGTTTCAACCTCTTGACAGACAAACATTTTGGGGTGGCCCAATGGTCCGAGGCAGTCCAATATTTCTTTTATATATCAAGATATGACCAAAAGTCTTAAGTAAAAATTGTTTGGTTTTCAAATAGGCATGTCCTAACAATATTTTGATGTATACAGAGTGTCCCACAAAAAGTTATTGCTGTAAAATAAGTTTAAAAAAATTTTTTGGGACACCCTGTATACATACAAATATTTTTAGGACATTCCTATTTGGAAACCCTGCAGTTCTTACTTAAGACTTTTTGTCGTATCTTGTTAAATAAAAAGAATATTGGACTCCGCTGAACCATTGGACCACTCCAAAATACTTGTCTGCCAAGAAGTTGGAACTGTCAATACTGTCTGGTGGCTAAGGAAATATCTTTTTATAGGTACCTAAGTATAGATGGGTCCATATTTAATTCATTCTGAAAGCAATACCGCAAAGTACATAAAAAATGATAAAGTTAACAGACCTTTTCGAATGCACATAACCTCGGACAGAGCCTGATTACATGTTTTTAGATAAATAATAAAAAAAAACATTGCTAAAACACGTATCACGTACTTAAAAACATTCTCTTATTTCGCCGCTGCCCTACTATAAAACCGGTGGCACGTGGCGTGGTACTAGAAACTCGTCGGGTTGAATATTTTTTGCTGCAATAAATCATTTTTCACAGAAGCGTTTGTTTACCTTATCATTTTTTGTGTACTTGGCGGCATCGCTTTCAGAATTAATTAAATGTGGACCCACCTTTAACATATGTTAACTTCAGCTTTTACAAAATGACGAAAGTTAACTTGCTTGCATGCTTCTACCTATGTTGGAAACATGCACGGACAAACTTGCATCTTTTACAAAATAACGATGGTCTGGCGTTGACAGGCTCTTGGACTATGACTTTTCTGACTGATTTTTGTTGAAGCTTATAAATTGTCATAGGTCTTCAATACAAAAAAAAAAACATTAGGTGGAACGTTTTACAAATTTTGACTTCGTCAGTTAAAACTGCCCCGTCAATTATCTGAAATTAATAAGGCTTAAGTTGTCTGCAAAAGATATAGGAATAAATAATAACAATAACTAAGTTTTTTTTTTGTTATTTTTTTATCTTTGGACAATCCACGAAGGCTGAAGGTCTAAATACTAACGTACCGTGGGTATCTTAAGCAGGGTAAGAGGAAGTTTGTTAACACGGGACTTAAAAACTTGAAGATTTGGGGGAAGGAAAGACCTCCGCTGGCAGCTCTAGGGATAAAAGAACGAACGAAATGGGAAGTTCGGGGTCTGTCCAATTGAACCGTATATGGATGCATACGCGCGGCACCACGAGTTTCTCTGTTGGAAGCTGCAAGAGGAGGGACTATACTGGATAATTCGTCGGAGCAGAAGCCGTAAAAGTATCTATAGAAGAGCGATAGATCTCCCACAGCTCGACGATGGGCAAGAGAAGGAAGTCTTTGAGTAAGTAAAGAATCATTAATAAGACGAACAGCCCTTCTTTGAATGGCATCAAGAATGCTGAGGGTTGTAGGGATGCCATTCCCCAGACATGAGAACAATATTCCAGAGAGGGTCGAATGTGGGACACATACAAAGTGTATAAATTGGAAGGAGAAAAATACTTTTTGGCCTCGGAAAAGAAATCCAAGCTTTTTGAAGCCGCGGTGGCTATCGATACAATGTGTTTATGCCAGTTAAGGTTATTCTCAAATGTGACGCCCACAAGGTTAAATGTGTCCTCGCTCTGCAAAACCTGGCCACTCATAAGCAAAGGATGAGTGTTTGATGATTTTTTTCGCGACAGGGAACATGACTGTGTTTTGGATGCATTAAATTGAACGAGATTTTTGGCGCCCCAATCCAATATTAAATTGAGATCCTGTGAAAGAGATATCTGCATCGCCCTGCGTTTGCTTTCCAAGTCGGGTTGAGAGATTGGTTTGGGAACCTGAAAAGTGGAGTGAAGGGTACTATCGTCAGCATAACTATGAATGGGATTGGTTGTGGAAGAAAGAAGATCGTTGATGTGAAGAAGAAACAAAGTTGTTGCTAGTACTGAACCCTGAGGCACTCCAGCATTAATTTCGTGAAGAGTGGCCATCAACAATGACTGATATACGTCGATTAGAAAGATAACTGGAGAGCCAAGAGCATTTATTTTAATTTGATTGTATTACATCTATGTTTACGTCCGCCGCTTATGCATTAAGTTTTTGAAAACTTTTGACATGTGGTAACGTATTTTAAACAGTCAGTTTCAAAAGCTGGTTTAACATAAAAATAAATTAGGTTTCCTTTCTTTTTAATTCTTGTAGGTTTTTTTAATAAATATAATTATGTTATAATCAAAAACCAAAAATGCTAACTAAGCGAAAAATAGCCAACGACGCGTTGTAGTAGTCCCCGGTTAGTAAAGCTAGTTCTGGTTTCTGGTCACATCCTTTCTCAGTTCAGTTTCAGTTTTAGTTAAACTGTCAGACAATTTTTTTAATTTTTTATAATTTCTATAAGTAAACAGAGTTGTAATTCCTCATTTCATTTGCTTATCAGTTTTAAGGCTCTTTACACTATCATAGTTGAACTGTTAGTTTTCCCTGTGTGTAAAAATGAGAATATCAAAGAAGAACTATAACAGAGACTAAAAACTTACATGATAAAACCGCCTATTTGTTTTTTTTTCATTCTGCCTCATCTCGATTCGCTCATCGGTTTAAGCAAAGACAATTGTAGTTTCACTATAGACTCCCAGAACAATGCTAAATTTTTGGTCATCACTTTGGAAGCAGGCTTGGCTGAGTTTATGAAGCGGCAAATTATACGTACTGTTTAAGTGTGTACTCGATGGATACCCGCTTCATAAATTCCACGAAGCGAGCGTCCAAGCTGATGACCAAAAATTTAGCATTGTTCTGGGTGTATATAGTGAAGCTACAATTGTCTTTAGTTTTAGTAAAGATATAATATAATACAATAATTTGTCAAAATGTCCAAAAATACCGATTTTGTTGTTGAATTCATTAAAATTTATACGAAAGTAGTAAGAACTGAATGGATCGTGTAAAAGGAAAGCGCTTTTGAACTAAAATAAAAGTGGAATGAAAACTGGAAACGTATATGACCATCTAAAAGGTGCCTTATTAGCTTTGTTCGCGGGTCTAGTAATGAACTGATTCTGAACCAGAACCGGAACTGGTTTAGAATTGTTTTAAAGCGCATGTCTAGTTTTTATTAGCTCGGAATTTTTATTTACCGCGAATGATTTTCTATAGAGCTGAGGATGTATTCTAACCTAGCCTTTTGGTTAATATTTTTCATGGTTAAATTGGATACTACACAAAAAAAAATTTAATTCAAACAAAAAGGTAAATTGTTATACTGTCGAAAGCCACTCGAGGTTTCTCGGCGAAAGACGAGGGATTCCCTGCCTTCTCTCGTTTTTAACGTAAGTATGTGTATTTAACTAAAGATAAAATTCAAACAACAAGAAATGGTAAAATCTAGGGATATTGTCTATATTTTTTAATTAAATCTTTATTTATTTTATTGCATACATATATTCATACGAAATACAATTAAAAATCCTTTATTTATATACGCTCAGAATTACAAGAATATACAAAAAATATTCAACAGGTATATTAAAAAGCATAAAAAGTGGCAGAAATAAATAAACTGTTATACCACAGTCTATTTCTGTACCACAAAAACAGAAAACAGCTGACCATGTCGACAATGCGCATAAAATTCCGAACTGAACTTTTTGTTCCAACAAAAATTCCAGGACTGCTAATCAGGTTACAAACCGGTAACGAACTGATTCCATTGTAACCCACGAACACAGAACTGTTACTAAAAATTCGGGAATTTACTAACCGCAAACGCTGCTTTTTCACTGCGCATGCGAATAGTCCCAGAACAGGTTCAGAATCGAACCCGCGAACAAAGCTATTATCATAATGTAATGAAAAATAACAAACATATGCGCTCTTGGCCAGTGTATCTCAGATTATAGTAAAATAATAGAGATTGTCGTACCGTTAAATAAATATCGATAAAAGCGTAAAACTAACTGTTTGTTGGGGAAAACAGTCATCCGGAAGGCATACACGCCTTTTTACTCTATTTATTTTCGTTCACTAATACATTTTTCCTTTAGCTGCGTTCAAGTGTACTAAAAGAGAAAATAACAGCGGATGGGATTTAAAGCTAATACTGTGGATTTTTTAAAGTCTTTTACGATAAGTTCTTTTTTAATTACAGAAATTAAAAATTAAATAAAAAGAACGAATTCTTGCAGCGTTACATTGCAAACAAGTACAAAAAGCCTTTGCCGGTGTCAGAGTTGGATCAAAAACTGAAATTCGTTAATTGAAGATATGTTCTGTAGTTTAATTAGTTAGGTACTCGCCAAAAATAAAATTAAAAGTACTAAAAAACCAAAAAAATTAGAACAAGTAAAAGATACTTTAAAATCGACGTTTCGGTGGCAAATCTGCCAACGTTGTCAAGATAAATTGAATACAAATAATAAAAATAAAAATTTACTATTATTAGGTTTTAAATTTTTATGTTTTTTAAGGAGATTCTGAAAAAATGTCAAATATGTTTGTTTGATTATAGTGTCATAGTGACATAGATAACTGGTTGCTGGTGTATTGATTGTTTATATTACAAAAAAGCTGAATAGTTAGTTAATTTTTAGTCTTCCTGAAGATACTTCAGTATCAAGCAAAGGCAACCAAGTGTTATTTACATTAACTGAAATTGATGCTACATAATTATCTTTATTTAATAATATATACGTACTTTCTTTGATTTTGCGTTTTTTAGAACAAGTTTCCTTTGCTAAAATGCTCGAAGCATCCCAGTTTATTCTATGATTGTTATCCAATGCGTGTTGGCAGATTTTTGATTTATGAAATTCTGTGTTTTTAATGTACGATCTGTGTTCTTTTATGCGTTTGGCTAATGGTCTACAAGTTTCACCTATATAAAACTTATTGCATTCGCAAGGTATTTTATTAATGACATTTTTGTATTTTTATTTAAGTTGTATGGTTTAGTTTTTGTTAATTGAGATCTGATAGTGTTTTGTGTTTTAAAGATTGTGCGAATATTAAATTTATGTGCTATTCGTTGAATTTTATTTGATAGTCCGGGAATGTATGGTAAAAATAAATTTGATACTGAAGTATCTTCAGGAAGACTGAAAATTAACTAACTATTCACCTTTTTGTAATATAAACAATAAATACACCAGCAACCAGTTATCTATGTCACTATGACACTATAACCAAACAAACATATTTGACATTTAATGTCAAAGACATTTTAGAATCTCCTAAAAGAACATAAAAATTTAAAAATTTAAAACGTAATAAAAGTAAATTTTTATTTTTATTATTTGTATTCAATTTATCTTGACAACGGTGGCAGATTTGCCACCGAAACGTCAATTTTAAAGTATCTTTTACTTGTTCGAATTTTTTGGTTTTTAGTACTTTTAATTTCATTTTTGGCGAGTACCCAACTAATTACCATTTATGACATTCTTTATTCGAATAGCAATTTTGAATGCCGTATTCAAATAGTTATTTTTGTACCAAGGGCATAAAATAGCTAAGTTCATGCATAAGTTTAGCTGTGGGCATAAAAGTGCTTAGGCCAGAGGTGCAAACAATATTTTTGTACGACTGAAATTAATATACCTACAAGCATTCTCTGTAGTTAGGAGAAAATTTCTCAGCTTTTAATGTTTCAAATTGTAATCAGTATACTTTTAACATATTTATGTTTAATTAAATAACTTTCACTTCCCTTGTGATTTTTTGACCATCTTCATTTAAGCCTCACGTGAATAATGGACTTAACGGAATGGGGATAAACCTTGTTTAAGCCACTGGCGTAGATATTATTTTGAAATTATTTTATCTAAAAACAGAGACATGGGGTCCACACCAGATGCTAATGGACCTTAGAAGGAACACTTTGATAAAGAAAATTTTAGTTTTGGAATTTGCGAGAAAAAGTTGATCTTTGGATTACTCCTCCACCCTCAGAAAAAATCCGAGTTTTAAAACCGAATCCTCTGTTTGATTTTCTTCGTAAATTTGATCATTAATTATATGTTTCTCTAAATTTTTTGTTCAATATTAAAAGAATTTAGCCTATAGCACTCCTGAATAGTGTGGCTTTTTAATTGTGAAAGAATTTTCATGATTGGTTCAGCATTTCTGAAAATTAGCCCTTACAAACAAACAATCAACTCTTTATTTATAATATTAGTACCTATAAATGAATATTAAAGAAAAAATCTACTAAAAGTAAATAAATTTGTTGCTTTTTTTCTTATCTATTTTTATATAAAAAAGATATCTGCTTCCGCAGAGAATCGAACCCGGGCCGCCCGCGTGACAGTTGAGCATTCTATCACTGGACTGCCGGTGCTTATACACGTAGTTACAAACTTAACCTCTTTATAATATTTATAATATTTGTATAGATTGATATACAGCGTGCCTTCGAAAGTTCTTACTAAATTAACTTTACGAAATAAAAGATTCTCCTAATAAAATGTCCTGCTTGGTGAGAAAATACATTTCCACAAAAAATTTGAAGGTTGGATGTACAGGGCTGCTTAAAAATGACTTGTTTCCAAATTAAAATAAAGGTTATTTCCTAAGTACGATACCAAAGTTTAGAGGGTAACTGTAAAAGAGTTTTTATGATCAGTTTAGTATTTCTGAAGATTAGCCCTTACAAAATATTTGTTTATCCAAGATGAACAAATCGTGCCCACTTCGTTGGGCGATAATATCTAAACTTTTTGTTTAATCGTAATAAAATATAGATTTTAAAACTCCTGAGTAGTGGATCATTTTAATTGTGAAAACATTTTTGTAATCGGTTCAGTATTTCTGCAGATTAGCGGCTACAAACAAAAAGCAAACAAAAAAAATTACAAACTTTACCTCTTTATAATCTTATATATAAAATTCTCGTGTCACAATTTTCGTTCCCGTACTCCTCCGAAACGGCTTGACCGATTCTCATGAAATTTTGTGAGCATATTGAGTAGGTCTGAGAATCGGCCAACATCTATTTTTCATACCCCTTAGTGATAAGGGTTGTCCACCCTTAACATTTTTTTTAATTTTAGGCTAGAAATTACTTAAAAATTATTTATATGGCAAAACAACGTTTGCCGGGTCAGCTAGTATTAGTACAGGTACAGATTTGAGGCTTCTGAAAAACTGTGGAGTTAAAACTTTTTAATGGTCATAGTTTTCTAAAAAATAAATATAATTTTTCAAAATGTACAATTTATTGATAAAATTTAATTAAATCCACGAAAAAGAGACAAAACAAGGATTCTGGGGATGGGGGAGAAACCAAAAACAAACTTTTTCGCAAATTCCAAAATAAAATTATTTTTTACCAAAGTTTCCTTTTAAGGCCCATAGCATCTGGTACATATTTATTTAGTGTGGGTTCCATGTCACAGTCTTTAAAATACAAATAATTTACATACAATAATTTAAAAATATTATCTACGCCAGTGGTTTAAGCAAAACCATCTAATATTTAAAGAAAGTAAACAAAGAAATAATAAAATAAAATTTGCATAATATATCCTACTTGGTGTAATAATTCAGTGTTCTTGAACACACTCTGTTAGTATTGTTGTATTATTTGTTGCACTAAGTATATTTATTAGAGTTAAATATCACACAATATCACACACCACAAACACCGATATTCCGTTCGATTTTTCAAAATATTCGCACAAATTCGTTTATTACACATACGACTAATGAAAAATACTTTCAATTTTAATAGATTTATGTTACTCTTGTAATAAATAATTGTTACTAACATTAACAAAGTCTAAGCTTCATTGTTTAAGGACATCAATTGTAATTATATGAAGTATTTATAGTTTATTATGCAAGTCCTATTAGTATTCTTCTTGTTGTTTTTAGTTTTCCGTCATTAATTTGTGATTTAATTTGGCTAATTTGCTTAAGCGACGTGTTTTATAGCATACAGGGTGTGCCAAAATTGGAAATTGTATTAAATTGTTAATATTTTGTTTATACAAGGTGTCTGAAAAGTCAACGATAATATTAAAACGGTTGGTGGAACTACTCATAAGCATCCAAAAATACAAAATTACCTGAGTAGTAAAAGGAATGTTTACTGTTTTAATTCACCCTGTATTTCATGTGAAAATTCGGCCATTAAAAATAAAGTTTTTTTTTTTATAATAAAATAACCTTTTTTTTAAATATCTTGAATAAAAATGTTAAAGGTATGTTGCAGCCAAATGGATATTTTAGGCAGATGCCTTCTGCCTGAGCAAATGACTTTATAAAAATGATTTTTATTTGTTAGGCTAATGACTGTGGCATGCATATGTATTTGATAACATATTAGGCGTACAGTATGTTTTGCAGACTACAGTAAAAAGCAAAAGCACATGTAATTTGATTGGTTCAAAGCACTATAAACGGTCATGCAAAACTATCACATTTGGGCGGTCATGCTTAGTTTTGGTTAGTTAAATCTTATTTTTTTATTTTTTTTAATTTGCTGCAGGACTAACCATGACCACCCCCTAAATGTAACAGTTTTGCATGATCATCTGGTTATACAAATATTTCTATTTTCATTTGCCTTAACATTGCTTAGGCAAATAAAATTAAATACTATTTGACAAGGCAAACAGCATTTGAAAATGAAAATGCAATTTGCCCAGGCAGAAGCCAAAATTAACCATTGGCCTCAGACAGGTATAGTTAATTAAGTTCAACCATGGACACACTATAGATTTTTAGATAAAATTTTTGTATAATTTTGGTGTTTCAACAATAACTATTCATTGTTACAAAACTAAAATTAAAATGTAAAAATACAAATTTCGTTAGTAAGTAAAATTACAAGAAATCTGATCCAAGATGATGATTTTAAGGAATTTTAGTTTTTTTTATATGCTTTTCTTACAAATAAGTGCACCATGATGTACAGGCCAAAAACCGTTTGGACCTGTATCTTCATAACTGGGCACTTGAGGCCCATAATTATAAGGACCTTTATTATAGATAATTAGATTTCCTATCATTTTTATTCAGTAATTTTTTTCATATCACTTACCGTTTACGATTTATAAGATTATTTCAGTATAGTTTTTTTTCAATGATACACCCTGTATATTATACCAACATTCAAAAGGTCATTAAAAACCTTTAGGAAATCCCACTATCATTATAATTACCCTTTTTAGTTTCGAAAATATGACCATCCAAATTAAATATTCAGGTAATTAGATATTAAAGTAATACTATTTTGTGGTAGGTAAATGTGCTAACTTCATATCCTAGGGTGATTATAAAGTACTTTGGTAACTTTTCAGAAGCTTTAAGGGTAACTTACCCTTTAGAACACTGAAAATTGATTAGTTTCTGAAGGTAATAAAATAATCGAACATTTTATTAATTTTTTCCTATTTTATTGTAGACTTAAAGAGTAAAAAACCATACTAATTTTTTCTTAATAAAACAAAATGGCGGCGGGGTAGAAGATTTCTTCAGTCAACTGCTGCAAAAATGTTGGAAACTGCTGCTGTCAAAATTTTTAATTTGGTCTGAAACAGATATAAGTATTTTTTTTATTTACTAACATGTTTCGAGTAGTGAAGGATAAACCTAAAAAAATATATAAAAGTATAAAAGTAAATTTTATTACGGCTAACAAAGTTATTAGTTTTGGAGATATGGCAATCCCAATCAGGTATTCAGGTAATTTTCAAAGTACCGCCATTTTTTGGGAACTAAAGGTGTTTACTTTATATTATGGGGTAATAAAGAACTTGTCAGGAGCTTTAAAATGATGTACCACAAGACCCCCTTTCTATTTAGTTTTTCTTTTCAAAATGGCGCCCAGCTGTCAGTTTGACATTTATATCTGTTATTTCTTGTCTAAAATTTGGTTTATATCGTCTTACTAAAGTTCTCAATTTTTTATAAAAAATAACCAAAAAATTTAAAGTCCTGATTTTAGACAAGCACTGTATATCACAGTTATTAATAAAGTGTCTCTAATTTTTTTTTTGTTGTTAAGTGTTAGTTAGTTCTGGTAATATATTTTTGAAATTCAGATGTATTTTCCCAAGCAGCTAGATGACGTCTTATTGACGTCTCTTGTTAGTCATTTTCGTCACATTTGATCAGCAAAGATGTCATAAGATGACGACAAAATGACGTTAAATTGACCTCCTTAAGTCACAGACAAAAGACGTCCCGTTAATGACGTCTTTAAGATGACGAAATATTGACGCATATACTTTTTTCTTAAAGCTAAAATGATACGATATTTTATTTGAAAATTGAAATAGAAAAAATCTCCTTACTGCTTGCAATTTCCTTGCACTGCAAGGTCACATCTCTCGGGACACTATCCAACCTGGAGATGCAGATTTTTACACTAGCCGAAGATATTTCTTTCAAAGCTAATTGAAATCACCAACCGCAGACCGGTCTCGAACTTTTTTGGTCTAATAAGTACGGTGTAGGTGATAAAAAGCGAAGATGTTGAATAAACGTGGTAGTTTATTGTCCATTACGCCATCTATCGGTAGAGTTTTTCCTATTTAAATTTTGTAAAATTATTAGTCTTATTTTTCTGTCATATGATATTTCGGTTGGATTTTGACACAAATCATATAATGTCACAAAATTTTTCTGGCGGGTAAACATGACGTTATTAGATTTTTACGAGCTAGTATGACGAAAAATTACGTTAAAAAGACGTCACTTCAACGACGTCAAAAACACGTCATTAAAATGACGTCATAATTTTGGTCTGATGACGTCCTATGACCAAAAATGACTTAAAAATGATGTCATAATGACGTTAGCTTGCTGCTTGGG
Organism: Listronotus bonariensis; assembly: GCA_014170235.1. Classification (NCBI taxonomy): domain Eukaryota; kingdom Metazoa; phylum Arthropoda; class Insecta; order Coleoptera; family Curculionidae; genus Listronotus; species Listronotus bonariensis. The sequence goes on along the minus strand of JACEGR010002436.1, from coordinate 9,043 downwards.
TTATAGTTATACTGATTTTGCAAAATGGCTTTGACAGATTCTGCCAACAGTCAACAGTCGATTCCTTTTGTCGGTCCGCTGACTTGCCATTAATGAAAAATTCTCTCTGAATTGGTATGTGGAGAAAGTGAAAATAAGTATTAACGTATTTTGATTAATTAATTAATTGATTTAATTAATAAAGGAGCTACTGCTACATAAAATAATTTGTTTCATATCGTAAATCGGGACTTTTCTAACCCTACATGTGTATAATCATCAGGTTGGCTCGTTTATATATCCTGAAAGAGCATTGGGTTCCAAGGAATTCAGTACCAAATTACCGGTATTTTGATTTTAATAGAAATCACTTAATAAATCATTAATATCGTAAATGGATTTTACCATTAAGGTAATGGTTTATAATTATTTTATTAAATGCTTTTAAAAAACAACATTTTTCCAAATACCGCTTCTGTCGTACCAAATTATTTAGAATAAAATGCTTTTTAGGATGTACCAACGAGCTACCCTACCTCCATTTAAAAAAAAACGAAGTTATTACCCTAAATATAACATTCCAGGCTTTTACCCCGCCTGAAAAGTAGTAAAAAACAAAAAAATACTAATTAGATACATTTTTTCATGGCTATTTGACCTAATATTAACCGTATGAGCTTAATCATGACACTCTAGATTAAAATAATAATAAATATTTGAAATAAGAGTTATTAAAAAATGACATGTGAGGTGTTAGTGGCGGTTAGTTATGGACATTTTGTGGGTAAAGAAAAACTAATAATATTCCGGGTATTTTTCAAAGGTATTACTACCTTAATATTTTTTTTTACCTTTTAAGTTATGATAGATAATTAAAATTTGGCATTTCGATACTTTTATTCTTCTTCTCAGAATAAACCGAAAATAACTTTAACTTTTAATTTTAAATATCACCACCGATATATTTTATCTTACGTCGATTGTATATGACATTCTGAATACAATAACACTTCACAGCGCACCATAGGTAATACCCAATTTTTTTTTTTGGCTCTTATTTTAAATAATTAATTTATTCTTATTGACAATAGGTAAAATAGTAAAAACAAATGGTAAAATGATTTTATAGACTGTAATAATCAACAATTAAAAAAATGTATTAGTATATTTAACAATGGTTCAGTTTGTGCCCACAAAATGTCCATAACTAACCGCCACTAACACCTCACATGTCATTTTTTAATAACTCTAATTTCAAATATTTATTATTTTAATCTAGAGTGTCATGATTAAGCTCATACGGTTAATTTAGGTCAAGTAGCCATGAAAAAATGTATCTAATTAGTATTTTTTTGTTTTTACTACTTTTCAGGCGGGGTAAAAGCCTGGAATGTTATATTTAGGAGTAATAACTTCGTTTTTTTAAAATGGAGTTAGGATAGCTCGTTGGCACATCCTAAAAGAGAATTTTATTCTAAATAATTTGGTACCACAGAAGCGGTATTTGGAAAAATGTTGTTTTTTAAATCATTTAATAAAATAATTATAAACCATTACCTTAATGGTAAAATCCATTTAAGATATTAATGATTTATTAAGTGATTTCTATTAAAATCAAAATACCGGTAATTTGGTACTAAATTCCTTGGAACCCAATGCTCTTTCAGGATATATAAACGAGCCAACCTGATGATTATACACATATAGGGTTAGAAAAGTCTCGATTTACGATATGAAACAAATTATTTTATGTAGTATTAGCCTCTTTATTAGAGTTAATCAAAATACGTAAATACTTATTTTCAATTCCTCCACATACCAATTCAGAGAGAATTTTCATTATTGGCAAACATTATTTCTTTAACACCCTGTAGAATAATTTAAATAAGAACATAAAGTGGATGCCAAAAAAGGACATTTTATGATGTGTTACCTGAATAGTCGACATGCATAGTTTATTACCGAAAAATCCCATGTGTTGTCCATTTGACCACCCTGTATAATTATTTGATACTGTACCAAGTTATTTATTATAATTGAACACTGCGTATATTTTTAATTAAATATTTTAATCACTTGTCAAAGAACAAGTTTATTAGCATATAAAAATAATGCCCTAATTACAAAGGTACTTTACACTTATTAACTGATATAATCAGATCGACCGTTAATAAATTATAATACAGTTTGTTCATATGTAAATTATCTAAACAGGATCAGATATTAAAAAAAATAGCTAATAAATTATTAGTAATAATAATAAAATCATAGTAGCATATTGAAGATAATGAGGCTAGATATCTCATTATTTTGTTCTTTTTCTACCCACACATCAAAAATAGTTATTTACATTACAAGATGCAAAAGTTTACTTTTTGGTGTGAGGTGGTTTTTAAATGGCCGAGGCGAAGCTGAGACTATTTAAAACCTCCGAACACGTGAAAGGCCTTTCGCATCGTGTAATGTATTATATTTTTCTGCTACTGTTCTATGTATCGCATAATTTAATAATCATTAACATCATGTTTTAATAGAGATATCAGAGATTTTGAAATTTTACCTGTTAAAAATTAATCCATAGCAACACATTTATTGTTGACATTGTCTGTCATCAGCACTTGTCAGATATTGAATTATTGTTAATTTAGTATAAATCCATTCCCATTTTAAAATGTTAAATTAATATGAAAAGGGCATCAAAAAAGGCAGCTGACATTGCGTGTGCCTCACTTCTGCCAGAAAAATTTAAAGAGAGGTACCATCAAACATATAAATCGTTTTCTGAATGGCTTGCTACAAAAAATGTGGGTCGGATTGACGAGAATGTGATGTTGGCGTATTTTCAAGAAAAATCCGAGTCTTTATCACCACCAACCCTCTGGTCTGTATATTCCATGCTCAAGTTAACAATTTCCGTAAACAAAAATCAAGATATTTCGGAGTTCAAGAAACTAGTTGCTTTTATTAAAAGGAAAAACGAACATTTTCTACTGCTTATCCTGCACATTTTTTTTATCTTTGGTCAAACCACGAAGGCTAAAAGCCTAAATACTAACGTACCGTGGGTGTCTAAGTGAGGTAAGGGGAGTTTGTTGACACGGGACTTAAATACTTGAAGATTTGGGGGAGAAGACCTCCACGGGCAGCAAGTTCCATATTCTAGAAACTCTAGGGATAAAAGAACGAACAAAGTGGGAAGTTCGGGGCCTGTCCAATTGGACTGTATAGGGATGCATACGCGCGGCACCACGAGTTTCTCTGTAAGGAGCCGTGAATGGAGGAACTATACTAGACAATTCTTTAGAGCGGAAGCTATGGAAGTACCTATAAAAAAGCGCGATAAATTCCCCACAGCCCGACGATAGGCAAGAGGATCATTAATAAGACGAGTAGCTCTTCTTTAAATGGAATTAAGAATTCTTTGGGTTGTGGGGGACGCCATGCCCCAGATATGAAAACAATATTCCAAGGGAGGTCAGATTTGGGATACATATATAGTGTATAAATTAGAAGAGGAAAAATACTTTTTGGCTCGAAAGAGAAATCCAAGCTTTTTGTAGCTTACATGTCTAGATACAATGCGTGTTTATGCCAGTTAGGATTACTTTTAAATGTGACGCCCACAAGATTGAAGGTGTCTTTGCTCTGTAAAACTTGGCCGCTCATAAGTAGAGGATGAGTATTTAATGACTCTTTTCGCGACATGGACGAGATTTTTGGCGCCCCAATCCAATATTAAATTAAGATCCTGCGAAAGAGATATCGGCATCGCTCTGCGCTTGTTTTCCAAATCAGGTCTAATGATGGGTTAGGAAATATTAATGTTCATGTGTAACATTTCATACCTTTAACTGCAAGGCCTCCTTGCCTTGAGGGCATTCTAGGCGAGAAGGCCGTAGGCGATAGCCTACACCGCCTACGCCTAGCTACTCTGCTGGTCAGTTTAATTCCATACATTGAGCGGTCCTTTGTCAGCTGGTGTTGAAAATTATTCAAAAAGGTAAGTAAATATCACAACGTACAAAATGAAACTTCAGTTGTGTCTGTAGAAAATTATTGGATTTTATGTCTCTCCTGAATAGTTGCTAAAAATGACTTTCTTGGTAATAGAACTTAAACGTCGAATTGCTAAGTTTGCTTATAGGTTAATCCGGTACTGAATAGAGAGATATACCTATACTCTTTTCAAAATGTGCCAAAAAATCCTGAAACTACAAGATGACTATAACCAAACTTTTTTTATCTTTGGACAATCCACGAAGGCTAAAAGCCTAAATACTAACGTACCGTGGGTGTCTTAAGCGAGGTAAGAGGGAGTTTGTTGACACGGGACTTAAAAACTTGAAGATTTGGGGGAAGACCTCCGCTGGCCAGTAGGTTCCACAGTCCAGAAACTCTAGGGATAAAAGAACGAACGAAATGGGAAGTTCGGGGCCTGTCCAATTTGACCGTATAGGGATGTATTCGCGCGGCACCACGAGTCTCTCTATTGAGAGCTGCAAGAAGAGGGACTATTCTGGATAATTCGTCGGAGCAGAAGCCGTAAAAGTATCTATGTATCTATAAAAGAGCGATAGATCTCCCACAGCTCGACGATGGGCAAGAGAAGAAAGTCTTTGAATAAGTAAAAGATCATTAATAAGACGAACAGCTCTGCTTTGAGTGAGAATGCTGAGGGTTGTAGGGGATGCCATTCCCCAGACATGAGAACAATATTCCAGAGAGGGTCAAATTTGGGACACATACAAAGTGTATAAATTGGAAGGAGAAAAATACTTTTGGCTCGGAAAAGAAATCCAAGTTTTTTAAAGCCGCGGTGGCTATAGATACAACGTGTTTATGCCACTTAAGGTTATTCTTAAATGTGACGCCAAGGTTAAATGTGCACACTCTGCAAAACCTGGCCACTCATAGGCAAAGGGTTAGTGTTTGATGATTTTTTCGCGACAAGGAACATGATTGTGTTTTAGATGCATTAAATTGAACGAGATTTTTGGCGCCCCAATCCTTTACCCTAGTTTTGGATGATTTGGGAGTAATTTACTTATCGGACACCATGCCGGTTTTAATGATTTTTGACATACAGGGGCTCTAATCAGGAATCTAAAAGTTTTAGTCGGCAATGTTTTTTTCTAGATATCCATCATTAAACTTAAAAAGCAAATTTACCTTATGATCATAATATTCCCCCTTTTTTTTGCATACAATTTTTGATTTAAAGCCAAATCGGCACTCAATACTTGATTTTCACCTCTAAAAAGCCATTTTTAAATTTATTTTACCCATTTTTTCCATATTATTGCAAAGCTTCACTTTCAATCAATTATTATTAAAAAAGGAGTAAAATAATTGGAAAAATCAATTTTTAAAAGGAAAATATGAAATATTGAGTGCCATTTTAGCGGAAATTTTAAACTTGCGTGCAAAAATAAGGGAAATATGATGAATTTGGTTTATTTAGTCAAGAATATTAATAAATATCTTGAAATTAAAGTTTAAATATTGCTAGCTCCATCTAGCCTAAGTGTCTATTACAAATAAAAAGAAAGGAACATTCAACTACTTCAGTACTAATATTATATACTTCGGGTTATATTAAATAGTTCTATAGATGTCTCTGTTATAACAGTTTCTAGCAGAGTTTCTTTATAAGAAGGGGTTCAGACATAAGCAAGACCGGGGATAGCTTTTTGTCAGAGTACGTGAAGGAGTGAGAATTACGATTTCGGTTGGCAGTTCTGTTCAAAGTTGGTAGCATTATCAGCTGATGACAGAGTCGTGCCTTGTCGAAGCTTTGTTTGGTAAAAACTGTGAAAATTTGCCATTTTCATTTTGCATGGATTTCCAATTGTTAATGTTTTTGGTTAGTTTAGAGACTTCACATATTATTGGTTCGGACTCGTTTTATTTTAGAGATTTTGATAGTGTTTAGTCGAATAGTTTTCAGTCATTCGTATTTTTATATACATATGATACTGATGAGTGTCCTCTAATTAATGGTACACAGAAAAACCACTGATTTCTTATAGGAAAATACCCATTTAGGATTTAAACAAACATACCCATATCCAAAAGTTAATGATAAGGAAGATACGGGGTGTTAAAGGGATATAAATATTTTTATTAATGTATTTCGATAATTTCTGATATGTTTTAAACATGTTAATAAAACTCGGTATCCAGGAGTTTTTAGCTATCAGCTATTTATATCTGAGCAGTTGTAATTATAGCTAATACGATGTTATTAAAGGTACATATTTTAGGGTGAACTGAACAACTAAAACGTGAATACCTTAAAAACGGTTTTCAAGACCGATTCTTACTAAGAATACCTTTTTTGTGCAGAAAGCATAGAGAAGCTTACTAGTTTACATACATACAGAGTAGTAACAAAAAATTGGGTAGGTAGTTTTAGAGAATTTTAAATAGTGTACCCATCGCCCTCTAGTCTATACACAAAAACTAATATTCGATCTGAAAAGCTAATGTTTAAAAACCCGAGATACCGTTTAATTAAGATATTTAAAAAGGGGGAACAATTATCGAAATAAATGTACTTTTTCTTTTACTATGACACCCGCGGTATCTTCCTTATTATAAACTTTTGGATATTAGGTATGTTTGGTTAAATCTTAATATTTTGGCATAAGGAATCTGTGGTTTTTCTGTGTACCATTCATTAGCGGACACCTTGTATACGAAGTTTTTAAAATGGTTTTTGACTTACGGAACAATGGAACATGTTTTGCTCTGCCAGGTACCTCATCGTCCTGTCGTCGCTTTGATAATTTTTAATTTTCAATATTTAAACCACATTTATGTTTTTGTTTTCGGTTATGCCTATTAAAATAATCCAATAAATTTTGTTTACAACATACAGTTCTTTTTGTTTTCTCCTTAATTCTACGCTACTGATCTGCTTAAAATCAAACATGGCCGAAAATGGCCCGACTTGACATCACAGCCGCGCTAGCCAATATGGCGAATGTTGTGACCTTATCTCATCAATCGACTTTGGTTTCTAGTATAAATTGACTTTTAGCAATTTTTGGGTACCCCAGTGGCAGAAAATACTAATACAAAACAATTATTTGTCGCCTATACATCAGTAAAAACAAACATTTAAAGAAGATGTATTGTGTAGTATTTTTTTAATACGATTTTTGTTTTAATTTAAAAAGTCCTTGTATGCTTTAAAAAGTAAAGGGGACAGGAATTTTGTACCTTTATGAGGTTAAGGTACTAGTTACCATGGGTGTCGGGTGCCGAGTTCTGGTTGCGTCATCGTTGTAGTACAAGTACAAAAAAATGCAGATAATACATTTTACAGCTCCTGGTACACAGCGCAGTAGTGCCACCACGGGCGGTATGCAGAAAAAAAATCTACAAATTAATTATCCTCATTACCCATATAAAATTTTTTACCGGCGTTGTATATTTAATTTACTGGCATTGCCAACACTCTTTAATGGCAAGGAATTGGCAAAAGGTATCAAAAAGACGCGAAAGTGGGCAATTGGCCGTTATTAGGCCACGTGTTGCAGATAAGGCATCCGTCATTAATAAGTTATTGGCAAAAAAATGCGTTTAGGATGATAGCATCCATCATTAATAAGTTATTGGCAAAAAGATAACAAAAATACACGAAAGTGGGCAAATGCAGATACTCCCAAGCAGCAAGATGACGTCTTATTGACGAAAATTGTCGCATATACTTTTTTAAAAGCTATAATGATGCGATATTTTATTTGAAAATTAAAATAGGAAAAAACTCCTTACTGCATGCAATTTCCTTGCAATGCAAAGTACCATATCTCGGAACACTGTCCAACTTGGAGATGCAGATTTTTACACTAGCCAAAGAAACTTCTTTCAAAGCTAAGTGACATCACCTACCGCAGACCGCTCTCGTATTATTTTTGTCTAATAGGTACGGTTTAGACGATAAAAAGCGGAGATATTGCAGAAACGTAGTAGTTTATTGTCCATTACGCTATCTATCGGTATGTCAAAAAAACTATTAAATATATATATTTTTATTAACACGTCTTTAAAACTTTTAATAAAGTTTTAAACAAAATGTTTACAGCTCTAACAGTCTACTTGAATATCTTGCCTTCTCGACTAGCCATCACCAATTAATCACACAACACACACTTACTAGGTAATGAATACATTTAATAATGTCTATTAAAAACTCTTTTCTTTAAAAAAAGCTAGAAAACCACGTAGAAAACAAATGCACAAAGCGGCCACCTTCGGTCGAAATTAACGTAGCTAATTTTACCATCATTTTATTTTTATTCGTTCCAAAATACATAATAAACATTTTGTTTGACCTAATTTTTATTTGCATGATTATTAACAATAAAATGTTATGAAAAGGCATTTATAATGGCAGTGTTTAGCTGCCATTATAAATAAAACAGATCAAAAAAATTGCTTTAATGTTAGTTAAATACCAATGTTAATAATATGGTTTAAAAAGTATGAATATGCGTTGAAGGTTTGCCTTCAAAAATCCAATATTTATTTGCCTGCAACAAAAACGCGTGCATTATTTAATCAGGATTAGTATGCCGCCATTTTTATATGCTTGCCGGCAATTCGCCTGCATGTAAAATTTATTGGCAATTGAGTGTTTATTTAGGGTTAGACTTTTTAATGCGTATAAGATGTTGGCATAATATTGCCACCAATTGCCAATGCTTAACCATCAATGCCAATATGAAAAATGTACATTGCCGGCAAATAGTGTTTGCTGGGTAATAAAAATAGTTTCTCATAACATCTTTAATTCTGTGTAAGAAAGAACTTACTAAGGTAATAGTATTTAAACTATCAAAGAAAAGGTTATCATTCTGTCATTTTGATTTGTGTCCCAACCTTACTTTGGACAACTGTCAAGTGGGCGGTCATTAAACTGTAGCCTTATTAGCGACATACGCCCATTGATTAGTTCAGTAGAATTCATGGTATGACGTAATCGTCTTCTTTCGTAATTTAGATTAGTATGTATTGCTTCTTCTGCAAAAGCAAATTTAACTACCTATCTCTGTTCCTC